>CM076583.1:1214293726-1214521631 GCA_034641835.2 Pinus albicaulis | reverse complement strand
CATTATGAAAAACACTCACTCAACTTAATATAAACAGAAGGGACTATTGATATAACTTGTGTTTTTAATAATGTTCCCTTGAGTTCATGAATTCCTTTGGTTTATAATATTAAACCCTTGGGTTTATTATATATTTTTTTTTTATATTATTAATAGTCCCTCCACTTTATTAATCTCTTCATAAATATAATGTGGTTGTGATACTAATATTCGACTAAAATTTTATTCCCTTCGCGTTATTGGTCCCTTGGGTTATTAATATTTTTCCCTTGGGTTCACCAGTTCCTTTGTTTTCTAATATTGAACCCTTGGGTTATTACTTCTTTTGGTTTACAATACTTTTTTAATCACTTAAGTTTGTTAATAATTTTTATTTCTATTACTAATTTGTTGGGTAATGTTTTTCCCTTGGTTCACCAATTCCTTTAGTTTATAATGTTAAAGCCTTGGGTTTGTTAGTTCTTTTGGTTTATAATTGTAGAAATTAGCTGAATAAATCACTTATTCAATGAAGATTAACCCGATCATACATCAATTTCGAATTGCATGCATAACACATAACCCTCTTCTACAATTAATTGTCACATGCGGAAATAATATAGAAGCAATCGCACATCAAATCAATCACACATTAACTCAGTATGTATGGGAAAGCCTATAGCTGAAAACCCCGCAGCTATTGTGTATATTATAATGGAGAAATCATGTAACAATCATAGTACAAAAACTCTTTACAAGCTCTCATGCACTACCTCCCATGCTACACACTATCAAGCTAGATCTAGCAAATCACTTGCTCCAATCCTTAGCCACTTGATAGCCAACCTGATTGCGTATTTCAAAGCTATGGGATGGCCTCTTTATATAGATAAACCACCAGCCTAAACTTTGCAATACTCATAGCTTACTCCACCTATCTATGTGTTGCAAATAGCAACAGTATAGTTACAACTGATAGCTAACTCTACCCTTTCATCTATCTCTTTCAATGGTCTTCACTGAACTGATCATGCACTGTAGTGAACTGAAGTGTTCTTGAGTTGACTAATGAGTTAATATTTAGTAAATTAAATATTATTTAATTTACTCCACTCATATCTAGTTGATTAGCTGTTTAACTAATCTCAACTAGTTCAACTAAAACAAATAGAACATAACTCCACTACTTGTCCCGTTAACTCCTCCAAAACTTCTGCCACTGAAGTCTAACTGAAGTAAACCATGCAAGATGCCATCAAACCCTAGGAACCACGTGATTCCTTGTGTCAGTTGCATGAGCCACCTCCATGACTCAAACTGAAGTGCGCCAAGAGAGTAACCTGCTGTTTATAGTCAAAATATTATTAAGGGTAAATAATATTTGACTTCCATATTTTTAGGAGATCAGTCTAAAAATAGCCTGGGTCCTAAAAAATAGTGTCTCATCTATTTTTACCAACATGTCGCATCCATCAAGAATCTCCAAGTAGAATTCCCAAATTATGCTCCGTATGTCTAAAAATAGACATAGTCTAAAAATAGACTTTGCGCCAGAATTTGCCTGCGGCCCCACTTAGTGAAGGCGACTTCATTTCACTAAGCTCCATCATCTTGCTGCATTCTCAACACTCCCTCTCAGCAAGATATGGATTATCTGCAATCCCTATCCTGCCTCTGTGGAATTCGAACTTGCTCCTGGTGAGCGCCTTCGTCAGGATGTCGGCATCCTGATCCTCCGTGGGAACATATGAAAGCATCATGATCCTCCGCCGAACACAATCTCTGATGTGATGGTACCTGATGTCGATATGTTTGGACCTATCATGAAAAACTGGATTAGCCGAGAGCTTGATGCAGCTCTGGTTATCACAGTAGATCACTGTAGGCTCCAAATGCAACTTGAACAAACCTGCGAGGATCTTCCTCATCCAAATAGCCTCGCATGCAGCCAAACTTGCTGCCATGTACTCGGCCTCTGCTGAACTGAGTGCCACGGATCTCTGCTTCCTGCTGTACCAGGAAACTGCTGTCGACCCAATGCTGAAAACTCCTCCAGAAGTGCTCTTCCGGTCCGTTGGACTCCCCGCCCAATCTGCATCAGTGAAGCCAGAAAGCTTCACTCCATCCTCCTGTCTGTACCATAGACCATATCCCGATGTGCCTCTGATATAGCGCAATACATGCTTGCCCGCCTTCCAAAAGAGCTTGGTAGGCTTAACCATAGCTTGCGAAAGCTGGTTAACTGCATAGCATATATCGGGTCGAGTATTGACCAGATACATCAACGACCCCACCAATTGTCGATAGACAGTGGCATCCACTACCTCCTCCGAAGTAGCATCTCCCTTCCTCCAACCTCCAGGAAGAGGGGTGTCAACAGGCTTGCAGCCTTGCATGTTGAACCTCTCCAGAATCTCCCGGGCATACTTGCCCTGAGAAACAAACAGTCCTCCACTGCGCTGCCAAATCTCCAATCCCAGGAAATAATGAAGGATGCCTAGGTCCTTCATCTCAAACTCCCGTGCAAGATCCTCCTTGCATGAAAGTATCAACTGCTCGTCGCCAGTCAAAATCAGATCATCTACATACAGTACGATGATCAACAGCTTCCCCTCCACCACAATCTGGTACAGGTTTGGATCCGCCTCACTCTTGGAGAATCCAAGCCCTGTGAAGTAGCTGTCTATCCGAGTGTACCAAGCACGAGGTGCTTGCTTCAGCCCATACAGTGCTCTCTTGAGTCGGCACACATGCGACTCACTGCTGAAGATCTCAAAACCTTCAGGCTGCTCTATGTACACCTCTTCCTCAATAACTCCATCGAGGAACGCAGTCTTCACATCCATCTGATGAATGTGCCACCCCATCTGCGCTGAGAGAGCAAGGATCGTCCGTATGGAAGAGTACCTTGCGACAGGTGCAAAAGTCTCCTCATAGTCAATCCTCTCGATCTGTGAGAAGCCACGGGCGACAAATCTCGCCTTGTACTTCTCCACACTCCCGTCAGCCGCCTGCTTCACCTTGTAGATCCATCGCGAACCTACAACTGATTTCCCAACCGGTCTTGGGACAATCTCCCATGCACTGTTCCTGATGATCGAATCATATTCATCGATCATGGCATCAACCCATGCGGGTTCCTCCACAGCTTCCTCAAAAGAGGATGGCTCTGTCACAACACATTGACTCATAAGAGCCATGTATCCAGTGTACCGATCCGGTGACTGTCTCTGTCTGCGCTGTGCTGTAGGTGGTCCCACAACCTTCTCTGCATCCCGAGCCAGTCGCTCAGCTTCTGTAGTGCGCATGCGCCCTCTGATGGTTGGCGCTGCCTGGGTGGTTTCTTCCACCTCCCGAACCTCCTCTTGTGGCTGATCCACATCCGGAAGCTCCTCCTTAGGAACTAACAGCTCCTCATCTGCATGCAAGTGTAGCTCCCTCTCAAGCGAACACTGCATGGCTTTCTCCTCCTGAAATTTTATATCCCGTCGCACAACAGTCTTGCGACTGTCTAGCACATACACCCGATAGTTGTGAGGTGTATCAGTGTACCCCACAAATATTCCAACTTCAGCAGTTGGATCCAGCTTCCTTCTCGCATCCTTCGTCACATGCATGTAGACAGGAGATCCGAAAATCCGCAAATGGGAAATATCAGGCCTCTTGCCAGAATAAGCCTCCTCTGGTGTACTCATGCCAAGAACCTTGTGAGGACAACGGTTCTGCACATACACTGCTGTATTGCATGCCTCAGCCCACAAGTGAAGGGGTAGGCCCCGATCATGCAACATCGCCCGTGCAGCACCCACGATCGTTCTGTTCTTCCGCACAGCCACCCCGTTCTGCTGTGGGTTATGGGGTGCGATGAGCTCTCTCGGAATCCCTTCTGCACTGCAGAACTCCTTGAATTCAGCCGAGATGAATTCACCACCATTATCACTCCTTAGAGCAATCACCTTCTTTCCCGACTCCTTCTCGACCAGTGCTTTAAACTCACAGAACTTCGCGAATGTATCGCTCTTCTTCGACATGAAGAAGATCCAGCACTTTCGAGAGAAATCATCAACAAAGATCACATAATACCTGTGCTTTGCTGTCGAAGCAACAGAGAAAGGACCACACACGTCTCTGTGAACTCTCTCAAGGATCGTCGTGGCGCGACTATCCTTCTCGTGAAAGGTGGCTTTCACATACTTCCCTAAAGTACACCCCTTGCACTGATCTGACTGCGCAAGAGTGCCCTTAGGAAGTCCAGTAGAAATCTGCTGCAGAATCTTCAAAGCTCCATGGTGAAGATGGCCCAATCTCCTTTGCCATAGTTCGCCCTCATCATCCCGGCTCACCACATCTCCAGCCTTGCATGCCATAGCTGCGCAGTCATCTACCTGCAACTGATAAAGGTTCTGAGTTCGAACCCCTATCTTCCGGGTCTCTCCAGTAGTCGTACTGCGCAGGAAAGCTTTTCCTTCGCTGAAGACAACATCATAACCCTTATCCTCCAACATCGCTACTGAAATCAGGTTCTTCTTCAATCCAGGTACATGCATGACATCCTTTAATACAAAGGGTTTACCAGACTCCCTCTGAAAGGATACGGTACCGATACCAGTCGCACTGTATCTACCGTCATCGCCCATCTCGATGTGCATACCCAAATCCTTGTCCTCCAGATCCGAGAACAACTCCCGATCTCCCGTCATATGAAATGACGCACCGCTGTCCAAGAACCACACCGATCCCAGCATACTTGAAACTAAGCATGCAATCAGTGAAACTTTGACAACCACCCCCCCACTTCCCAGCTCATCTCTGCACTGAGTGAACTTCGTGAGGTATTTGGCGATGCTGTCGCCCTTCTCCATCTTGATGTTCCTGAGCTTATCTTTGAGCGCCAGCTTCCTTTGGTCACTCTTACTTTGGAATAGATCCGTCAAAGCTTTCCACATTAAATATGGAGTAGCCTTTCCATGAAGGCTGGATACAATATGATCCTTGACGCCCTCCAACAGGATCCTTCGACATTTCGCGATCTTCTTTTGCCATGCATCGACCAAAGCTGCATCATTGGGCTTTGGGACATCCGCATCCACGAACTCCTTCAGACCATTATCTTCTAACACTGCTTCCATTCGATCCTTCCATGCAACATAGTTCGAACTGCCTTCAAGAGCATATTCGAGCCGCAAACCATTGAAAGAAGACATCTTTCAACACCGGCACCAAGAAAATCAACCTTCTGCAAAATTCGAATTCCAAACTCAAAGCTCTATCGCTTCCGATCTATACTTGAAAACAAATTATTTCCAAATCAAAGATTGACTGCAAAGGGCATTCACCAGATCTTTCACCTTACAAAGAAGGATGAATATTCCGGAGGCTACCTGGCCCGCATGCAGACTCTGTCCGAGGAAATAAGTTTGCAATCACCGTAGTAGATCTCGACAATTAATCTCGCTCCGATACCATGTAGAAATTAGCTGAATAAATCACTTATTCAATGAAGATTAACCCGATCATACATCAATTTCGAATTGCATGCATAACACATAACCCTCCTCTACAATTAATTGTCACATGCGGAAATAATATAGAAGCAATCGCACATCAAATCAATCACACATTAACTCAGTATGTATGGGGAAAGCCTATAGCTGAAAACCCCCCAGCTATTGTGTGTATTATAATGGAGAAATCATGTAACAATCATAGTACAAAAACTCTTCACAAGCTCTCATGCACTACCTCCCATGCTACACACTATCAAGCTAGATCTAGCAAATCACTTGCTCCAATCCTTAGCCACTTGATAGCCAACCTTGATTGCGTATTTTAATGCTAGGTGATGGCCTCCTCATATAGATAAACCACCAGCCTAAACTTTGCAATACTCATAGCTTACTCCACCTATCTATGTGTTGCAAATAGCAACAGTATAGTTACAACTGATAGCTAACTCTACCCTTTCATCTATCTCTTTCACCGGTCTTCACTTGAAGCTCTTCTTATGATTATTCAAGGCACTGTAGGCATTGGCAAGTCTTTCCTTATCCATTGTATTTCTGAGGCTCTTTCTAATCTGTCAAGTAATGGAAAAAGTACTTTGCTTCTTCTTGCCCCAACAGGAATAACTGCTTTCAATATACATGCAAAAACAATACACTCTGCTTTGAAAATCCTGATTAGAGATATGAAACCACTACTGGGTCAATCATTGGCATTATTCCAAGAGGAAATGAGGCACATTCGATATATATTGATTGATGAAATGAGCTCTTTAGGATCAAGGTTGTTCATGCAAATAGATGCTCGATTACGAGAAGCATTTCCAGATAAAAAGAATTTTCCTTTTGGTGGTAGATCCATGATCCTTGTGGGTGACCTTGGCCAACTACCTCCTGTGAGAGATAAGCCTTTGTATGTAGGTAATACAGTAGGGAAAGTATTATGGAAAAATTTCAACACTGTTGTCACTCTTGACACAATATTTTGCCAACAAGGGAGTAATTAGAAACAATCTTGTTTTCGTCGAGTCCTCAATAACATAAGAAACGCAGAACCTGTTCTTGATGATTGGGAGTTTCTTATGTCGCGGGCTGATATTAGGTTGCATCCTAGAGAAAGGGATTTATTTAATGCATCAGTTCATATGTTTCCAACAAATAATTTGGTCTCCTTCCATAATAGACATATGTTGAAATCATTAAATTCTCCAATTGCACGATGTATTGCTGTGAATTCAAGGCGTTCAGAAATTAGTGGTGCCGATGATGATCAACTGGACCGTGAAGTTTTGTTGTGCCGTGGCCAGCGTGTTATGTTGACATGTAATTTGTGGGTTGAAGCTGGTTTGGTGAATGGTGCACTTGGGTATGTGAAGGAAATATTTTATATGCCCAACTCTAAGCCACTTGAGCTTCCAATGTTCACAACTGTTATTTTTGATAAGTATGTTGGTGTTCCGTTTGATGCAAGAAATCCAAAAATTGTACCTATCACACCAGTGATAAGAGGAAATCGAAAACAAATTCCTTTAAAGATGGCATGGGCTCTTAAAATTCACAAGTCACAAGGTTTGACTTTAGAGCGAGCATCAATTGATATCGGGAATAGAGAACAACAAGGCCTGACCTTCACAGCCATATCAAGAGTGAAATCAATAGATGGTTTACGCATTGCACCGCCTTTCTCTTATCAACGTTATGCCAAGATGAATAATAGTGCGTATGTTACAATTAGGAAGAAAGAAGAGGAGAGATTAAAGTCCATATCGCTATGATATGCAAATATTAATATAATAATAATGCTTTTGATTTATTAATGACATGTCTACATTCATCAAATTCATAGTAGTATTTTGGAATGTTGTTTACATCGTTTTTGCTATTGTTTAATTTTCTTGTTTTTACAATGTCGTTTTTTGTTATTTTTCTTACAATGAGCCATTCACAGGTAGAAAACTAGTTATACGAGCCAGCCGTTAAAAATCAAGATGGAATTCCATATCACTGTCACATGTAGCTAATAGTATTCTGACATATTTATAGAATGTTTTATAATTGTTTTTATTATCGTCTCTTTTTTCATTTAGTATAGGAATTCTTTTGATGTATTAATTAAATGAATACATTCATGAGATGCAATATAGTAATATATGAGAAATTCCATACATCGTTCTTCGTGTTGTTCAATATACCTCCATTTTTTAGTTGCTATTGTTCTTTTGTTTATAGTAAACCATTCAGACATATATAGCCAGTTATATTAGCCAATCATTAAATTCAAGATTGAAGTCCATATCCCTATTACATGAAACTAAAAATATTTATCAATGTGGTTTGCTAAATGTGTTGTGGTTTGGTTCAATGACAAGATATTTATATTTGTTAATAATATTAGACTAAAATTAATATATACATTGACATTAATTTAAATACAAATATTGAATTACTAACATTATTAATATTTCATTATAAACATTGAGTTTAAAATTTTGTGCTTTCTTGTTGATTATTGTAATATGGGTTATATCAGTCATTTATTTTTATCACTCATTTCATGTGTGCAGTATGTATTTCTAATGAGGTTTATGTTATTTGTAATGAGGTTTATAGCATCACGTTTTTAAGATTAAGTTGTTTAAAAACAATACAAACAGGGTGTTATATATATATCTGCCTAGATGTTTCTATCTCTTTCTGTATAAATTTTTATTTTGTCATTTTCCTTTCAAATGCAGGTATGGATAGTAATGATAAGATCTATTATAATCAAGCGGTGGCAAATATTTCTAGACTCATCAGTCTTGTTTCTTACATTTGGAACAAGCTCGATAGAAAACATGGCTTCCATCCTACTTTTATTGATGAGCATCTTCGTGTGCTTGATGAAATGAAAATGAATGTAAAATACCTGTTGCATGTGCACATGAGGGAGTCTGGGAGAAAAACAAGAAGGGATTGGTTGGAAAGCGTTAAGTATCGTGATAATTATCCTGTTGATTTGAATTGGTGTTCCTTTTGTGGCCGGTCTGGTTGTGTTCTTGAATAGGCTATTTGATAAATGACAATTGATGGAGTGTTTTGAGTCCATTTTTGTGGTGGGATTTCTTTATGTAAAGACAACAAAAAACATATGTTAATTTCAGTGTTTTTTTTTTGGTTTCACTGATGGTGGAATTGAGTATCATTTTAGTTTATATATGTATTCAGTTTATAATATTAACAATCAGTAAGATTGATTTATCACTTGCGGTTTATCATAATAATATTCATGTGACTTTAAAATTCTTCTCTATTTAAAATATTGGGTCGTATTCTTTATTAAGCTATTGTGTTTTTAATATTGTTCGCTTGGGCTTAATGGTCCCTTTGGTTATTAATATTTTTCCCTTGGGTTCACCAATTCCTTTGGTTTATGATATTAAACCCTTGGGTTTATTAGTTCTTTTGGTTTATAATATGAATAATCCCTTGGGTTAATTATTTGTGTTTATCAATTTCTTCAACTTGAGTATTTTTTTATTATTTTTTTTATGCTTCTTTATTATTTATCACTTGATTTTATTAATAATATTTGTTTCTAATACTAATTTGTTGGGTTTATAATATTGATAATCCCTTTTGTTTATTGATGTTCAATTTTTATAATATTAATGGTCCCTTTTCTTTATTGATGTTTTATGATTATACTATTAATATTTCGCTGTATTTGTTGATCAATTGGGTTTATAACATTGATTCCTTGATTTTTCGGATTCTTTCGGTTTGTAATAATATTCCGTTCACAGTATTAAATTCAAATATTGGGGTTTTTATGTTAGTCTTGGAGTTTAATACTAATGCATTGTCCAATTTCACATTATAAAAAACACTCACTCAACTTAATATAAACAGAAGGGACTATTGATATAACTTATGTTTTAAATAATGTTCCCTTGAGTTCATGAATTCCTTTGGTTTATAATATTAAACCCTTGGGTTTATTATATATTTTTGTTTATATTATTAATAGTCCCTCCACTTTATTAATCTCTTCATAAATATAATGTGGTTGTGATACTAATATTCGACTAAAATTTTGTTCCCTTCGCGTTATTGGTCCCTTGGGTTATTAATATTTTTCCCTTGGGTTCACCAGTTCCTTTGTTTTCTAATATTGAACCCTTGGGTTATTACTTCTTTTGGTTTATAATACTTTTTTAATCGCTTAATTTTGTTAATAATTTTTATTTCTATTACTAATTTGTTGGGTAATGTTTTTCCCTTGGTTCACCAATTCCTTTAGTTTATAATGTTAAACCCTTGGGTTTGTTAGTTCTTTTGGTTTATAATATGAATAATCGATTAATGTCATCCCTGATCAAACGTCAGATTCTCACAAATATTGTCTCGATATGAAAATCGCCCATGGCCAACCATGGTCATAGTTGGTCCAATGTCGCATTTTGTGACAACAATTGTCTTAATGTTTAAATCAAGCATGGTAAACCATGTTTATTCCCCTCCATTTATAATATTAATAACCATTAATAATCGATCAATGTTATCCATGATGAAATGTCACATTCTGACAAACATTGTCTCGATATGAAAATCACCCATGGCCAACCATGGTCATAGTTGGTCCAACGTTGCATTGTGAAAAAAATTGTCTCAATGTTTAAATCAATTCCCTTGGGTTCACCAATTCCTTTGATTTATAATTTTTTGGGTAATGATTTTCCCTTGGGTTCACCAATTCCTTTGGTTTATAATATTAAACCCTTGGGTTTATTAGTTTTTTTGGTTTATAATATGAATAATCGATCAATGTCATCCATGATCAAATGACACATTATGAGAAACATTGTCTCAATATAAAAATCACCCATGGCCAACCATGGTCATAGTTGGTCCAACGTCGCATTGTGACAACAATTGTCTCAATGTTTAAATCAATTCCCTTAGGTTCACCAATTCCTTTGGTTTATAATTTGTTGGGTAATGGTTTTCCCTTGGGTTCACCAATTCCTTTGGTTTATAATATTAAACCCTTGGGTTTATTAGTTCTTTTGGTTTATAATATGAATAATCTATCAATGTCATCCATGATCAAATGTCACATTCTGACAAACATTGTATCAATATGAAAATCACCCATGGCCAACCATGGTCATACTTGGCCCAACGTCGCATTGCGACAACAATTGTCTCAATGTTTAAATCAATTCCTTTGGGTTCACCAATTCCTTTGGTTTATAATTTTTTGGGTAATGATTTTCCCTTGGGTTCACCACTTGCTTTGGTTTATAATATTAAACCCTTGGGTTTATTAGTTTTTTTGGTTTATATTATGAATAATCGATCAATGTCATCCATGATCAAATGTCACATTCTGACAAACATTGTATCAATATGAAAATCACCCATGGCCAACCATGGTCATAGTTGGTCCAACGTCGCATTGTGACAACAATTGTCTCAATGTTTAAATCAATTCCCTTGGGTCACTAATTCCTTTGGTTTATAATTTTTTGGGTAATGATTTTCCCTTGGGTTCACCAATTGCTTTGGTTTATAATATTAAACCCTTGGGTTTATTAGTTTTTTTGGTTTATAATATGAATAATCGATCAATGTCATCCATGATCAAATGACACATTATGACAAACATTGTCTCAATATGAAAATCACCCATGGCCAACCATGGTCATAGTTGGTCCAACGTCGCATTGTGACAACAATTGTCTCAATGTTTAAATCAATTCCCTTGGGTTCACCAATTTCTTTGGTTTATAATTTGTTGGGTAATGATTTTCCCTTGGGTTCACCAATTCCTTTGGTTTATAATATTAAACCCTTGGGTTTATTAGTTTTTTTGGTTTATAATATGAATAATCGATCAATGTCATCCATGATCAAATGTCAAATTCTGAAACATTGTCTCAATATGAAAATCACACATGGCCAACCATGGTCATAGTTGGTCTAACGTCGCATTGTGACAACAATTGTCTCAATGTTTAAATCAATTCCCTTGGGTTCACCAATTCCTTTGGTTTATAATTTGTTGGGTAATGGATTTCCCTTGGGTTCACCAATTCCTTTGGTTTATAATATTAAGCCCTTCAGTTTATTAGTTCTTTTGGTTTATAATATGAATAATCGATCAATGTCATCCATAATCAAATGTCACATTCTCACAAATATTGTCTCAATATGAAAATCACCTACGGCCAACCATGGTCATAACTATCTAACGCCGCATTTTGACAACAATTGTCTCAATGTTTAAATCAATTCCCCCGGTTCACCAATTTCTTTGGTTTATAATTTTTGGTAATGGTTGTCCCTTGGGTTCAATTAATTTGGTTTATAATATTAAACCCCTTGGTTTATTAGTTCCTTTGGTTTATAATATGAATAATCGACCAATGTCATCCATGATCAAATGTCACATTCTGACAAACATTGTCTCAATATGAAAATCACCCATGGCCAACCATGGTCATAGTTGGTCCAACATCGCATTGTGACAACAATTGTCTCAATGTTTAAATCAATTCCCTTGGGTTCACCAATTCCTTTGGTTTATAATTTTTTGAGTAATGGTTTTCCCTTGGGTTCACCAATTCATTTGGTTTATAGTATTAAACTCTTGGGTTTTATTAATCTCTATTGTTTTTAATATTTGGGTTCACCAATTCCTTTGGTTTATAATTTTTTGGGTAATGTTTTTCCCTTGGTTCAATAATCTGATAGTTTATGCATTAAACTCTTGGGTTTTATTAACTTCATTGCTTTTGCCACTTTTGAAGTATTGATCCCTTAGGTTTTTAATATTTATCCCTTGGGTTCACTGATTCCTTTGGTTTATAATATTAAACCCTTGGGTTTATTAGTTCTTTTGGTTATTACTCTCTTGAGTTTAAAATACTAATTCTCAGGGTTTGTTAATTTCTTAGATTTTTCAATTTAAAATATTAATTCCTAGGGTTTATTAATCTCTATTGTTTATAATATTCATCCGTTCCCTTGGGTTCGCTGATTCCTTTGCTTTATTGGTGCCGATTCCTTTGCTTTATAATATTAAACCCTTGGGTCTATTAGTTCTTTTGGTTTATAATGTTAATAATCTCGTTGGTTTATTAATATCTTATGTTTAAAGTGTTGGACATTGGGTTCAATGCTCCTCGTGTGTTTCGTGACATGGACTAACCGCCTCTCGTGGATCCTAACTTCCGGCTATTGTGGAAGAGACGCACGGTTTTATGGGTTTGGTCTAACAAAAATCGTGATTCCAACAATTGGTATCAGAGTGATAGGTCTCGAGTTCGAAACTCACCTAGCTCGAGTTGGGGGGGGGGGGGGGATTGTTGTACATTGGGTTCAACGCTCCCCTTGTGTTTCGCGACATGGACTAATCACCTCTCGTGGATCCTAACTCTAGCGATTGAAGCTTATATCAATGCTCATGGTTTTGGTCCCATAACTATTAATCGTGATTCAACAGTCACAAAATGTTGTTGATGGCAAAGGAGGTAGCAGATGCAGAGACAAGAACAGTTACAAGGAGACAAAGACAGACAATGGAGGTAGCAAAGAATCAAACGGAGGAAGCAAAGGAGACAAGCAGAGGCAGAGGCAGAGGCGCAGGTGGAGCCTGACACAAAGAAGAGAGGCAACAGTGCGTAGCGGCACAATACAGGCTGAGGCAGAGGCAGAGTGACAAAAGCAAAATAGAGGGCAAGAGGCAGAGGCAGAGTTGCGATAATCTCGTAGAATCACCCAACCCGTGAGGAAAAATATATAATATTTCGAGAATCATTACCCGATGGGCGTTACATATTTATACATAAACCTTATTCGGGAATTGCATAACCCTGCGGAAAAGTATATATATATATATATATATATACATATATACAAACATTATTCCGGGAATCGCCTAACCCGAGAATCACAATACATTTAAATGCCGCACATTTCATATTTTGCAATGGTCCAAGGCATATACATTAATATATATATTTAAGTGGAGCGTGTTATGATCAATGGAAAGGAAGTAATATAAAGTGGGACCCTCACCCAATCGCATCGGAGAAAAGGTTGGCAGCGGAACATAGTGACAAGAGCTCCAATTGAGTTTCGGACCCGATAGGGCATACAAACAGTGGCTTGATAAGTTTGAATTCTGACTTAATCACATCGGAAAGAAACAAACCATCGCAACACATATTAAAAGACTTGTGATTGCGATTAAGAGTTCGGACCTGATGGGCCTATAAACAATGGTTAATATATATTTGAATTACGGGCTAATCGCATCGGAGATTATAGGAACATCAGAACATGCAACAAAGAGTTGCGATTGCGATTGGAAGTTTCGGATCCGATGGATGTATGAATTATAATTCAAACGTGTTTGAAGTCGTTTCCCAATCGCATCGGAAAAATACAATGAACAGTGGCCAATCGCATCGGAGAATATAAGAGTTGCGATTGCGATTGGAAGACTGGACCTGATGGGTGTATAAACGATGGATGATATATATTTGAAGTCCGGCATGATCGCATCGGAACAACCCAATTGCATCGGAGATTATAAAGGCAGCGGAGTGTATAAACTAAAACTTGCGATTGTGATTGAAGCCCAAACCCAATGGGCTTATAAACCATAAGTAACAAGTATTTGAAGTCCGACATGATCGCATCATAACAACCCAATCACAATCGGAGAAATCGAAAGAAGGTATAAGTAACTCAATCGCATCGGAGTTAGAGTTGGCAAAGAAACATGCAAACGCAAGGTGCGATTGTGATCAATCGCAATCGGAGCAAGAGAGATGAATTACAATCGGAGGAGACTCATTGCATCGGGAAGCGTGTCAAGTGGGCCCAAAAGGAGTTCTTATATGTTTAAAAAACCTTCATTATATTACGCTGAGAATTGATTTAAAAAGGAAGTTTGTATGTACGTCGAGAGTTGAAATTACTTATATGTATATATGAAAGGGCGTTGTTATATATATATATATATATATATATATATATATATAGCATTGTTGCGGTGGTATTAAATATGTGCCGCGTGGTCCGTGGGTTGTATGTATATGCCTCAGCTTAACAGGAGGGCAATTATTAAAACACAACGATTTTGATATATGTCTGTTCCACTTGTGGAACTTCCACATCAACAAGACACTGCATATGAAAAGCATTGGAATATGGCCTGCATCATACAACAGATCTATTCATATAGTAAAAGCGCTAATATAAAATGAAAATGCACTATACAAATACAGAAGCATGTAGCAGCCATTTTTGTAAAGGCATACCGAGAAGAGAAAGGGACAAAGACACAATCGATAGTGAAAAATGTAAGAAAGAAGCCAAGAGACAAATGAGTGAGCCGGAGTTCTCATTTGTAATACTTAATGTAAATGATTTTAATTTATATTGTTGTGATGCATTGGCAAGTCTCTGGAAGAGAACAAATATCCCACTGTAATGTTAAATTGGTACCTACAGTTATATTTTCTGAATGAGTGGATAAAAGAGATGAGAAGGAAGAAGGAAAAGAGACATGGCTGTCCATTTTGAATTCCCAGTAGAATACAAACAACCATGAAGCTATTTTGTATAAAACAAGGTAATATCCAAGAACAGAAGGTTATGAAAACAGAGTGAGAGAAGAAGAGAGTGTGCAAATGTAAGAGTAGTTACTTTGAAGAGAATAAGCAAGTCGCAAAGGGAAGAATGTACGTGAAGAGTGAGCCGAGCAAAAGAACTAAATCCTGTCGAAAGTAGATGATGGTGTCCGATATAAGAGTTTGATGAAACGTTGAACTGAAAGAAGAAGGGTATATAACGGGTGATTTATATCCAAGGTAACCGGCCAAGTGTTTTTTTGAAAGAGTAAGGAAGTTGGTGCTTCCACATCAAGCGAGGCTTGATAAAATGTCGCTTGTAGATGACCGAAGTAGAGCCTCCCGTGAGAGTTGGTGCCCAGAAAACAGGTGGGGAGCTGGTAGACTTCAGCATCATGTGTAATGATAAATGTAACTGTAGCCGATTGAGGTAGGAGCCTCCGTAGGTTGGTGCCCCGCAAAATAGATGGGAGCTGGAGCCTTGGCACTTCTAGCTTGGGTGTAATTCAAGGTAGGAGCCTCCGGTAGGTTGGTGCCTACAGAAAATCAGTGGTGAGAGGGAGTTGGAGCTTGCCTTTGCATCACAACAATAATAAGATGTGGTTTTCTCCCTTTATGGGTTTCCACGTATATATGGTGTCTATGTGCATGATGTCTATGTGTTGATATGATATATCTATTCTGCTAATACTTGCTGCTAACATATTAAGACTGATGGTACATTATCTAATCGACTTATTAGTTGTTTCTGATAAATAAAGATTGCTCACACATTATGTTGATGATGAAATGAAGGTGTTAATAAAGTAAAATAAGTTTTAAAGGAAAAGTTTTAAAAGTCCATGAATGTGTTAAACTGATTGACCCCCCCCCTCTCAGTTTAACTAAGATTTCAACAATTGGTATCAGAGATAGTTCCTTTGGTGCAAGCCTAATAGCTTGAAGGAGATATGGTTAAGTCATGGACTATCAAAATGTACCTGTGTTAAGTATGACAAATTTTCTTGAATGGAGAGATAAGGTTAAAATAGGATTATTGGCTTATGAACCTGAAGTATGGAAGCTTGTATGTGATGGCTACTATACAGACTCCCCCACGGTGAAAGAACAACAGAGGAATGTCAAGGCAAAATGTGTGATATATAACAGTCTTCATAACAAGGACCTTGAGTTGATAATGGATTTAACCTCTGCAAAAGAAATCTGAGATAGATTGCACTTCATGCATGGAGTAAACATGCAGAGGACTGCATTGTAAGAAGGAAAGAGAGAAGAGAATGTTAAGAAGAAAATTCAAATGGGCAAGTGAAAAGAGCTCAATCAAATGAGGTACCCGCTGGTGTGAATGAGGAGAGCACAGAAGAAATCATGAACCAAGAAAAAGCCAAACTTGACTCAACCTTGACTGAAACAGAAAGATTGAAAAATGAAAACAAGACCTAAATACATTGGTGCAAATATGTGATGAGAAATAATATGAAGATAAGAAAGAAATTATTGGCCTGAAGACACAACTTGAAGAAGCAAAGAAAGTAGAAGACACTCTGCTGGAACAAATGAGAGAGAAAAGTTTGGAATGTGAAAGATTGGAAGAAGAAGTAGTGAGCCTAAGAAAGAACTTAGAAAAATCCCAAAGAGAACTATTAATGAATACACCTCTAATGAAAATCTGTGGACAGTTGGACCAAATTCTCAATGCTCAAAGGTCACCTCACATAAAGGCTGGGATAGGATATGAAGGGGAAACCAACAAGTCCAAGGTTGAAGATAACAGGAATGTCATTTTTGTAAAGGCTATAAAAGATAATAAGCAACTCAACAGATTCCTACAAAAATGGAATCTAGCAAGAACAATATGTGCAAAGAAACAAACAAAAACAAGCAGCAACATGAAAGAATGGAGAATGAGAAGATGAAACAATCAACTGCTAAAGGCTCATATGCTCCTAAGGATGAATTTTCAAATTCGGAAGATGTAAAAGGAGGTTCGTTCCTCCTATGAAAAATATCACTTGTTTCTCTTGCCACAAACCAGGACATGATGCAGCACATTGCAAGACAAAGAGAATCAATGATTACCAGCAAAAGATACAGCAAATGAGAAGACTACCTCAAGAAAGCAAATGGCAAGGACAATCTTCCACCAGGTACACAAATCATTTCCATGGCTACTGTTATGCATGCAATGAATTTGGACATAAATATGTTGATTGTAAATTATGTTCAAAAAGAGGAATGAAATATTATGCATCAGCTCAAATATACTTTGATAAAATAAGATGTTATATATGCCTCAAGCTTGGCCACAAAGCAAAGGACTGTAAACTGCCATATATATTAAATAACTCTAGACAGAAGATGAAATCCAATCCAATCAAACAAAACTATGAATCGGAAAGGAGTGCAGACATTATGATGAACCCCCAATAAAATATGGAAAGAAAAGAGAAATGGGGAGCCTATTATCTCAATAACATAATGAATACATCCTAGTCTCAGGGGGAGCTGCTCTAAGAAACAAAGAAAATATCTAACCAGTTACAAGTATGAAGCAACATCCCAGGGGGAGAGCAGTTCATATATAGACCCCATGAAAGTAGTCTAAGAAGAGCTCCATGTAATGAGAACAACTATGAGATCTGGAAGAAAAAGGAATTAGAGACAGAAAGAAGGAGTTGAAAATCAAGGGGTGGAATAAGGCTTTTACAGATAACCTATCGAGCAATAGTTGAGCATAGAATTTGACTGAAGACTAAAACCCTGTGGTAAAGACTTAATATGCTTGGGGATGAGCTGGAGCATTTCTTAAATGGCAGAAGAGGGCTGGAGAGAGAGCCCGAGAGCTGGAGAGAGGTAGAGGACCTCTTCAGTAACAGAATAGGAGAATAATGGCCATCGAGTTGAATATCTGGCCCGTTATGAAATTGTAAGAATTTGTTCTGAGATCTATCGCCTGTATATATACGTATATCTGTTTATGAAGAATTGTGAATAAGTTCCATGTATAGTTTTATGTCTTCCTGGTCGAATCATATGAGGAAATTATCTCAGCATAACTATGCATTTGTTGTTCAACTCTGTGTGGAGGGGACTTTCGTAATTGTGCATTTGCTGAGTTAAATCATGTATAAATGTATGTATGTCTTCTTGATGAAGGATAATGGATTTGTGTAATTGAAGTTCGAATCCCATAGTCAAGGATACGGGCAGAGTGATAGAACTCTGTATACTCTATAATAGGAATCTCTATGCAGGAAGACGGAATTGAAATCATGTATATGATTGAGTTCTAGTGGTGCTCTGGGAATGCGTAAGAATGTTTTGACTTTGCAGTGTACCTGGCCCCTCAAGTAGCAATAGACTCCTATACCAATAGGTGTCATTTTTCATGATTGTCTTCATTGAACTATGGAATATGTTCAAACCTTTTTCTGAAGAAAAGGTGTTCCATATTCTTGAAAAACCAAAAAATAAAAAAATAAAAAAAACGTAAAGAGGGTATACGCTAAAAGAAAAATCAAAGGGTAAGAAAAATAAATTGGTCAAAAAATGAAGAAATTAACCCCAAGGAAAAAATAGACCAAGGAAAGTGTGCAAATCCAAATGCCACTACTATTTTATTTTTGTAATAAAGCAATTGTGTGCAGCTTGTCAAACTTTTGCCACAATTTATGAAGAGTCAAACTGTTTAAACTTAATTCATTCATGTTTCAATTTCATGTTGTAGAATAGAGAATAAATATCCGACCAAATGCCTTAATCTTGCGTATAAGTAGATAGGTAGAGTTAATAAAAGATGCTCAACAGTTTAATCTCGAGCCCTTGGATGTAATAAGGGTAGAATTAGATAGATTTTCTTTGTAAAGAAAAAGATATAAGGGTTTGTCATCTAAGTGCACCCTAATAAAGAAGAGAAAATGGTAGAGTAAGGTAGATAGGGTAGGTAGATGATGTTGCAAAGTTTCATGTGATGAATGATGGTGCTAAATGTGTCTAATCCTTTACTGTCATCACCAAGTGCAAAGACAGAACAATACATTGGCAGAATTACAGAGTAAAGCAAAGTCGAAATCATTAACTTCCCACATCACTTTCTCCCTAAGAGTTTTACTAATTTCCCCAAAGTGCTAAGGTATTTGAAGTTTAAAGGGGCTCAAGGCATCTCCTTGGCTTTTGGAGGGACCGGACCCTCGGCCTGATGATCAAAAAGACCTAAGTATTTGAAGTTATTTATTATTATAAACATTCACTTTTAATCTTTTCCTAAGTAAAATTTTATTTTACTTAGGAAAATCATGCAAATTTCCATAATAATCCCTCAAAATTACTTACTATCCTATGTTTAAGTGTTGAAATTGAAATGATACAATTTACTTCAGAAATCTCCACTTTCCTAGCTGTGTAAAGTATTTTGAGTTTCCCTTGTCCCATTGTCATATTAACATTTAACTTTAAATATTAAATCCTTATATAACTCACCTTTTCCTATATGTATAACTCCTTCTACATAAATATCCCAAAAGTCCATCTTATTATAAAATTTCAACCAAAGTATTTATTTTCCAATTATTCATAAAAAAACCCACATTATGTGCCCTTTGGTTAAAATATATCATTATCTAATATCCCCGCCCCTATGATAAGTTAAACACATTGGTTGATTTATCATATAATAAAAACATATATGAAAAACTTTGAAACATATATTTTATATGTTTAAAATAAAATAAAACCCGAAGTTTTAATTTAAACCAAAGCTTCGAAAAACCCCGAGCCTCCGTAATCCGACCCCTCATAAACCATGGGATTAATTAATCACTCGGATTAATTAATAACCGACCTTTGCACCAATCAAAAGCCGCCCGGAATAATTAATTAAATGATAATTATTTTTAAAACCGTCGGGCCCGCGTGTTAATTCCCCCACCATCTCCCCGCTAGGTCCACCGTTGGATCGTCCCGCCAAAGATCTACGGTCCGCGATGATTCCGCTGACTGTCTCCCGCCCGAAGATTAACGTGCGAAATCCAAATGGTTTCGAAACAGTGCACCCGCTACGTGTCGACCATTGAATGGATTCGCTGCCTCCCCGCGAAAAACCGCCTGCTCCCGAAAGCGGTGCAGAAATTACCGCTTACCGCCCAACCCCGATGACGTGTCCTCCCGTACCATTGATGACGTCATCCTCGGAAAAAATAAAAAATCCCTTTGACTTTGTAAACAAAACAAAATCTCGCGCATTTTTTCGTTATTCTGTCTGTAGAAAGCGACTATACCCTCCACACTGAAAAATTTGAAAATCCACTGTCAAACTACCATTACCGAATTTTGCTGAAGGCCATTGTCAAACCAGCTTCCCAGAAGCTCGTCTGCCATAACCAGTACCCGTTCAAATCACTGTTCAAACACCCTAGTGTTGCTCTCACTTGATTGTGCAGTAAAACCCTTTGTAACCCAGCTTCACCACCTGAAACCTCTGTTAACCAATTTTAGCATGGTTTACCTCCCAAAAATCATTCTAGATTCACTCCACAGCCCTCTCAAAATCAAATGAAACCTTTTCGACCTCCCCTGCAAACCAATGCTTTCTTAACAATGTGTTTTGTTTTACAGGTGATCAGAAGACCACATCCTTGGATAAACAGTCTTAATACTAGTCATAAGAGTTGTTTACTCTAAGAGTGTTATCAAATCTATTCAAACAAAGGTTAGAAAGCATAACAGTTAAAGAGTATCAGTGGTTAAAGTGTATCAGGTAAAAGTCAGAATGAAAGTTAAAAAGAAGTTACAGAGCATTCAAAGGTAAACAGTAAAAGTAATTACAGAGGCAGTAAAATGGTAAAAAGAGGAGATGAAAATACTTTCACCAACATTGAATTTTATCTAAAGTGAAAGTAAAACAGTTAAAAGAACAAAAAAGTGAAAAGATGAAAAACACAACAAGAAGGAACATTTTTGCAGAAATTTAATGTTTTAGTCATTGTTTTGAAGAAACTATTGCGATCAATCCAAGATGAATTTTGAAAAAATGAAGGAGGTTTATGTTCTTAAGAGGACCATCTACAAAAACCTCTCTCACGTTTCTAAGAGCTATTATGGTTTTGGAAATATTAAACAATGTTGGAAAGCACTTTTTGCAGAAAATTCCTGTTAAGTCATAATTTTGCAGAGAATATTGTGGCCAATTAGAAATACATTTTACAAAACTGAAGTATGTTTGTGTTCCTAAGATACCCATCTACAAAAACCTATCTCAGTTTTTTCACAGTGATTTCAGGCTGAGAGATACATGCACATCTTTACAAGCTATTTTTCAGACTCTGTAAAACTCTGTTTTACACATCTTTTTGCAGAGCCTATTGTTCACATCTGGAGAGGAATTTTAGGAACGTGAAAGAGGTTTATCTCACCAACATATTTATCTACAATAAATGCTTTCACTTTTTACATATCTATTACGGATTGAGAAATAACAAGGTATCATTGGACCCCAAGTTTGCAGAATTGTTGGAGCAGAATTCACAAAAAAAGGAAGCAGTTAGTGACTTGGATGCCTCATCATCAACTAAGAGTTGGATCAAATTCGAATTCTCCTCTTTGTCATCACCTATCCATCAAAAATAGTGCCAAATAGTTTGAGTGTCCTTTACTTTAGTTCTATTTATGTAAAATAGTTGGAGAGATTTGTGAACCAATTTTGATATTTTTTCAAGATATTTTAGTTTAGAATTTGTATAAATACTTCACTCTTTGAAGTATTTTGGGTGGATTCTAATACTTTGCCGTGACATTGAAGTTTTTGGAATAAAAAAATTTTGGAGAAATTTATTTGTGGCTTACTGGATGACAATTTGAAGCTCAAGACTTTTTGCAGGATTCATGTGTCGGACTGCAGTTCAATAAGTCTTTCTATCCTATGTCTTAAGTTTTATATCGGTTTATAATATCATTTGTGTCCATTTCTGAATAATTTACATAAAGGATTGAATTAGAATTTACTTAATTGTACTCTGATTTTAGATGTGATTATTCTTAATGTTTTTCTCTAAATTGGTTATAAGCACGAATTCTTAAATGCTCTTGCTTTGCTAATTTAAACATTCTTGATTACTATAATAAAGAATTCTTCATTGCTCTTTGTTTGTAGTCATTTCATTTCTTTCTTTTGAACATGGTGAAAGATCCTTAGCTTCCTTTCATCCCTTCAAAATCATCCCATCCACTTTAAATTTCAAGGATTGTTCTCTGTCTGGCTATCTTGCCCTGTAAAGCCATCTTGTGTGTAGAATAGAAATCCAGTAAAGCCATCATTTGACTCCATAGCCCAATGGACTGAAAATCTTCAACCTTGCCCTTAGTTGACGGATTCCACCATTTTCAAACAAATTCTTGGACTTATAAATAGCCTAAAACCTTCTAAGAACAAAGATAAATCATAAAAATAGAGCCCTCTCTGGATGCAGATTGGCTAGATTATGCATCCGAAGGTTGGTTTGTGGTTACCTCGGGTATACTTTCCTTTTCCACAACTTCAAGGAAAACCTGAGTGATAACACCTGTGTTAATGCATATACTCTGGAATGTTCATGGTTATACGCTTCGGTGTGTATATCGAATATATAAATCGTGTGCGAATAGACCGTGGAATGGCAATGGTTGAATAGTATCGTTGAACATATTGGAACCACGAGTTAATGTTGTACACGGAAGTGTCGGACTGGAACCTGGAGCATAGGAGGAAGTGGAACCACGACCAGATGAACAGTGAACGCGGATTGCCGAAAACCACCCTGCCATTTCGCACCGCTTCTCCGAAGCAGGTGGTATTTTCTGAATTGGAGCGATTCCATACAAGAATTGACACGTGGAAAGGGACCCATTTCAAAACTGCCCTTTAAAGTGCGCCTTCGCCCGTTATATATCGTACCAGGACACGGAGCGAAATGGACAGGAGCCGTCGATCTGATGGGCCGACATCTGACGGTGATCACTCGCAGGACCCGCACGAAGTTTAAAGGAAGAGCCCAGGGGTTAACAAAGGTACAGTGCGCGCGTTTGATTGGTCCTTGATTGTACTGTGGGCCCAGGGCAGAGTCATATACAATGAATTTGGTTTATATTGTTTATTAAAGTCTGACGGGTTATTAATATACGGTGGAAGACTAAGGTTTCTAATTAATAAAAGATTGCCGATTATCTAATAATATATGAGTGGATATATTATATATAATGACTGTATATGTGAAGGGCATCATAATATGTATATGGAATATGCATATATGGTTAAATATGCCGAGGGTCAATTTGCATGATTTTAATAACCAAAGTATTATGTTGATTATAATAGCTGTATATGGTTAATTGGCACGATATGAAATATGAAATAT
This sequence comes from Pinus albicaulis, assembly GCA_034641835.2. Taxonomy (NCBI): domain Eukaryota; kingdom Viridiplantae; phylum Streptophyta; class Pinopsida; order Pinales; family Pinaceae; genus Pinus; species Pinus albicaulis. The sequence continues at coordinate 1,214,498,138 of CM076583.1, read as the reverse complement.
GTGAACGGGGCCTAATACATGTACATGTAATGGACTGTCGGATTATAACTGAAGAATTGAGATATTAAAAATGACCAGACTTGTTTTTATTAAGTTTGCCAGCGTGGAATAAAGAGAACATGCGAGAGTGCCCGGATTGGGAAAATGACTGGACAATGAAATTTTGGGATGCATTTACACACAGTTAAGTGAAATATTGGAATTTACTAGGATAGTGAACAGATGAATAGACACAGAGGTGAACCAAGATATATAGAACAGTTGAATTGTATGTAAAGCAGCAATGGTTCTAGAGCAGTCCTAGAAAAGAAAATGATATGACTTCCTCTGAACATCATGACAGAAAAAGCAAAAGATTAATGAGACCAAGATCAGATTCAATATATTGATGATTGTTGTTGAAAACAGTGGAGAGCTCAATAATAGATGTCTTAATTATGGGTAAATGTGCAAGCTGAAGTGAAACCTCTGCATGGTTTACCAAAGTAATATCAATTGGTGTTTAGGTACAAGCAGCATGCTTATCAACAGATTACCAAGCATTATCAGCGGAGCAACAGTATGATACAGGTCCACAAGATCAAAGAACTATGGCAAAAGAACCTCAAGGCCCCTCTCTTAAGGTCAGTTACAAAACGGTATGAAGGTTTTTTGCTGGGTTTTCAATCAAACATCTTGAATATGCCTTTGTGGAAGTTCATCCTGATAGAACAGTCAAAGTATCTGAAGAATAAAGGACTAGCTGTGATTACCATCTAAAGCTCAAAAGTTTTTTAAATACTACTTCAGCACAAAGAATTTGCTCGTAATCAACCTTTAAAGAGAGATTGATTACTGACATATATACCTCCTTATGTCATAAATGAATTGCATGGTTGATAAGTGAGATTGACAAATACATTGAATGCAAGAAAAGTGAACCACAACTATAACAGACATATTGGCTTCATCACAATTGAACAAATGCTATACTGCAGATGAGTATTGCAGAAGAAGACATATTCCATCTACAATCTTCCTCAACAGAAATATACTGGCTCACTACATCAGACTGAGACAGAAGTATATTTGAAGCCTTATCAGCATTTTAGTTTTTAAATCAAATGATGCATCTCTGGTTAGTTAAAGATAGTACAATGTGTTCTATGAAGTGTCATTATCCTCACTTTCAGCTCTATACAAGTGAAAGGAGTCAGTGCTTTGGGATTGTATCAACTTGTAGTGTACATTCAAGAGCAATAATCCTCAAAGTGTTCTCTCAACAAGTCTTGTACATCACTCTGGAGCAGCATGTTACAAAGTTAGCAGAAGAGGGCCTAAACATAACTCAGAGAGAGGAAATGCATAAAGCAACCCTTTGCCATTGATGTCAAAGGGGGAGGAAGAGCAAACAACAAGAGAAAGAGAAGGAAAACAGAGAAAATGTATTGCCATCAATGCCAAAGGGGGAGACTGTTGGAAATCTTGTCATTGATGGCAAAGGAGGCAGCAGATGCAGAGGCAGGAACAGTTACAAGGAGACAAAGACAGACAATGGAGGTAGCAAAGAAGCAAACGGAGGAAGCAAAGGAGACAAGCAGAGGCAGAGGCAGAGGTGGAGCCGTTATCACATCAGTAGAGGCAGAGGCAGAGCAACAGAAGCAGCAGAAGCAGAGGCAAAGGCAGAGCGACAGAAGCAGCAGAGGCAGAGATAGAGGCAGAGCCGTTATAATTCCGAGAATCGCCCAACCCGGAGGACAGATATATAATATTCCGAGAATCATTACCCGATGGGCGTTACATATTTATACATAAACCTTATTCTGGGAATCGCATAACCCCAAGCGGCAAAGTATATATATAAACATATATATATATACAAACATTATTCCGGAATCGCCTAACCCGAGAATCACAATACATATATAAATGCCGCACATTTCATATTTTGCAATGGTCCAAGGCATATACATTAATATATATATTTAAGTGGAGCACGTTATGATCAATGGAAAGGAAGTAATATAAAGTGGGACCCTCACCCAATCGCATCGAAGAAAAGGTTGGCAACGGAACATAGTGACAAGAGCTCCGATTGAGTTTCGGACCCAATAGGGCATATAAACAGTGGCTTGATAAGTTCGAAATCTGGCTTAATCGCATCGGAAAGAAACAAACCATCGCAACACATATTAAAATACTTGCGATTGCGATTAAGAGTTCGGACCCGATGGGCGTATAAACAATGGTTAATATATATTTTAATTCCGGCCTAATCGCATCGGAGATTATAAGAGCATCGGAACATGCAACAAAGAGTTGCGATTGCGATTGGAAGTTCCGGACCCGATGGATGTATGAATTATAATTCAAATGTGTTTGAAGTCCTTTCCCAATCGCATCGGCAAAATACAATGAACAGTGGCCAATCGCATCGGAGAATATAAGAGTTGCGATTACGATTGGAAGCCCGGACCCGATGGGCATATAAACGATGGATGATATATATTTGAAGTCCGGCATGATCGCATCGGAGATTATAAGGGCAGCGGAGTGTATAAACTAAAACTTGTGATTGCGATTGAAGCCCGGACCCAATGGGCTTATAAACCATAAGTAACAATTATTTGAAGTCCGACATGATCGCATCGGAACAACCCAATCGCAATCGGAGAAATCGAAAGAAGGTATAAGTGACTCAATCGCATCGGAGTTAGAGTTGGCAAAGAAACATGAAAACGCAAGGTGCGATTGCGATCAATCACAATTGGAGCAGGAGCGATCAATTGCAATCGGAGGAGACTCATTGCATCGGGAAGTGTGTCAAGTGGGTCCAAAAGGAGTTCTTATATGTTTAAAAAATCTTCATTATATTACGCTGAGAATTGATTTAAAAAGGAAGTTTGTATGTATACCGAGAGTTGAAATTACTTATATGTATATATGAAAGGGCATTGTTATATATATATATATATATATAACATTGTTGCGGTGGTATTAAAGATGTGCCGCGTGGTCCGTGGGTTGTATGTATATGCCTCAGCTTAATGGGAGGGCAATTATTAATATACAACGACTGTGATATATGTCTGTTCCGCTTGCGGAATGTTCCACATCAACAAGACACTCGTGGCATGAAAAGCGTTGGAATATGGCCCATAATTACAGTCAGCAGATTCATTTATATATAAAGCGTTGATATAAAAATGAAAAATGCAGTTACACAAATACAGAAGTTAAGCAGCAGCCATAAACAGAAAGGCATACCGAGAAGAGAAAGGGACAAAGACACAATCAGAGAAAATACAAATTCACAACAAGCCAAGAGACAAAATGAGTGAGCTGGAGTTCTCATTTGTAATTTGACTGTAAATGTTTTATTTAAATTTATATTGTTGTGATGCATTGGCAAGTCTCCGGAAGAGAGCAAATATCCCACTGTAATATTAAAATAAGCACCTACTGTTATATTTTCTGAATGAGCGGATAAAAGAGATGAGAAGGCAGAAGCCAAAGAGACATGGCCGTCCATTTCGAATTCCCAGTGGAATACAAACAACCATGAAGCTGTTTTTGTATAAAACAGGGTAATATCCAAGGGGAGAAAAATTTGACGAAAAAGAGTGAGAGAAGAAGAGAGTGTGCAGCAGAATTAAAGAGAGTTAAAGAGAATAAGCAAGCTGCAAGAAGAATGTGAATAAGGCGGAGCTGAGCAAAGAAGAAGAAGGGGCTGAGCAGAGATGATGCAGGTCTGATATAAGAGTTGATGAACAGCAGAGAAGAAGGTACAAAACAGAGCTGATATCCAAGGTAAATCAGCAAGTGTTTTTCTTTTGAAAGAGTAAGGAAGTTGGTGCTTCCACATCAAGCTATAGCTTGATAAAATGTCAGTTGTAGCTGACTGAGGTAGGAGCCTCCTGTAGGTTGGTGCCTGCAGAAAATAGATGGGAGTTGGTGCTTCCACATCAAGTTGTAGCTTGATAAAATGTCAGTTGTAGTTGACTGAGGTAGGAGCCTCCTGTAGGTTGGTGCCTGCAGAAAATAGATGGGAGTTGGAGTTTCCTTGCAAGTTGTAGCTTGCAGAATTGAGGTTGGAGCCTCCTGTAGGTTGGTGCCTGCAGAAAATCAGTGGTGAGAGGGAGTTGGAGCTTGCCTTTGCATCACAACAATAATAAGATGTGGTTTTCTCCCTTTATGGGTTTCCACGTATATCTGGTGTCTATGTGCATGATGTCTATGTGTTGATATGATATATATATTCTACTAATACTTGCTGCTAACATATTAAGACTGCTGGTACATTATCTAATCGACTTATTAGTTGCTGCTCATAAATAAAGATTGCTCATACATTATGTTGATCATGAAATGAAGGTGTTAATAAAGTAAAATAAGTTTTAAAGGAAAAGTTTTAAAAGTCCATGAATGTGTTAAACTGATTCACCCCCCCCCCCCCCCTCTCAGTTTAACTAAGAGTTCAACATAAATTACTGATTCTTATGGATTATTAATTTATTAGGTTTTTTAGTTTAAAATATCAATTCTTACGGTTTATTAATCTCTTGTGTTTTTAATATTGATCCCTTATGTTTATAATATTTATCCCTTGGGTTCACCAATTCCTATGGTTTATAATATTTAAACCTTTGGTTTATGATGACATTGGGTTTGTATTATTAATTAATCCCTTAGGTTTATTAATATCTTCACTTTAAAATATTAATTGTTAGGGTTTATTAATCTCTTAGATTTTTTGTTTTTAAATATTGTTTCATATGGTTTATTACTCTCTTGAGTTTAATATTATTTAATATATTAATATATATTATAAATAAATATTCAAATATTTATTAATAATGATTGTTAATAATATTATAATATTATTAATATATATTATTAATAATATAACCAACTATAATATAATATATATATTATTAATATATTATTAGTTCTTTTGGTTTATTAATAATATAACCATCTATGATATTAATATATTAATAAATATTATTAATATATATTATATATATTTCAAGTTAATTTATAGTATGTATATAGTTAATATTATTAATATATTAATAAATATTTTTAATATATATTATTAATAATTATTATAATATATATATATATATATATATATATATATATATATATATATATTTTTTTTTTTTTTTTTTTTCGCAAAGAAAATCGGTAACCTTTTATTTATAAAAATGAAAAGTTACACATAGCATATGCATTGAAGCATTTTCAGAGGTTGCCCTTTGGGCTCATGTGCTTTTGCACACAATGCAACGTAGCAAGGCTACCTTGCATTCAGAAAGAATGAAAGAAAAAGAAAGAGAAAGGAGAAGAAGGAAAGAGGAGAAAAACTGGAAGGTTCTAGATAGTGGGAAAAACGTCCCACAAATCACGTTTTTCTCCCTTTCTTCTTCTCAACCTTGCGCCATTCTCCCTGAGATGGCTCACAAGTGGCAAGGACAATCTGATTTTCTACATGTTGAGTTCCTGTGTCCTTGTCCGAATCTGATGTTTCTGAAGAATGGTGTCTTTTAATTCCTCCGCTTCCTGTGTCCACGACATTCCTTTCTGATTGTTTCGTCAGAAGGTGTGGATCCATGAGAACAGTTGTTTGCGCCTCAGGTTCCTGTGTAGGTTGTTTGCTTTCTGATGGAGCTGGTTCCTCTTCTTCTTCTGGCTCATCCTCCTCTGAATCCGGAGGGGGAAACTGCCAACCTTTCCTCTGCTTCCTGTTCGGTTTCTTTTTGTTGTTTGATTTCTTAACCTCTGGGCATGAATTTTGAAGATGTCCTGTCATCCTGCAAATCCTGCATCTGAACGCTGTATTCTCGTAATCGAATGATTGCATCCAATTTTGTTACTTATAAATTAGCATGATGTTCTCCGGTAGGCCTTTGCTTAGATCCACCTCAATGCAGATCCGGGCAAAGGTGAAGATTCTATTTTCTAACCTTTCCATGTCGGTTTTAATATACCGCCCAAGGTTGTTTCCGATGCTCTCTAAAACCTGTTCGTTCCAAAAGTGAAGAGGCAGGTTGTGGAGTCTCACCCATACTAGTAATCTGGAGACTGTCATGGTGTTGGGGTCAAAATCTGGAAACCATGGGGTTATAAACAGCCCCGTGGATCCCCAGAACCAAGGCCCCTCTCTGATTATCATATCTCGTTCCTCCGAGGTTTCAAATTTTACAATAAAAAACCCCTTGGAACAGAGGTGTATTTCACATTCCAAAGACCATTGGGTGAAAATCCAATGAAAAAGGTCCATGGGTTTAGGCCAGAAGCCATTGAAACGACATATTAATGCCTGGGCTTCATATGTCTTTATATGCTCCTCTGTTGCTGTACTGTTGATTTTTAGTGCCGGGGTTTGTTCCTGAAGTTCTACTATGTAGGGTCTCGGCGCATTTCCAGCCTGTTCTGGAGGTAAGCCTGCCGCTTTTTTCCCTTATAGGATGTTTTTGTAGGAGGGGCCTCCATTTGATTGTTGTTGACTGGTGGCCGTATTCCTTTTATCTCCCCCTGCAGATCTTGGGATGCTCTGAACAACACCCCCTCGCAGTCGCAAGTTAATAGTAATGGTCATCTCTGATTTTATGGAGTAGTCCTTTAAGAGCCTACGGTCCTGCAGAGAGCTGTTCCCATTGACCAGGTGTTGAATCGGTACAGGGTACCCCATCAATCCCCATATTTTGTGCTTGAGTTGAAGGATAGAGGAGTTTTCATTTACCCAGACTAAATGCGATTTGCCCACAGGAGGTCTAATGAAAATTTGAAAAGGAGGAGAGTACGGCAGGGTCGGGTTCTTACCGATTGATAGTGTAGGGAGCGCTTTCTGTTTAGGCCGGTCCCTCGTCTCTGCCTCATCTATGTTCTGATTTGGCTTTGGGGTCTGCATAACAGGCTTGGAAGCCTCTACTCTTGCCGCATGCAATTGAAAGGGCGAACGAAACAAAAAAATTCCCCTGTCAAAACCGGTCAGCAGACTTTCCAGGGGCTGAGATCCCAGATCAGAGAAAACCCCGCCTCCAAGCGCTTTGTGCAGCATGGACCCTTGCGCTCCAGAGCTGCATTTCTCAGCCAATCTAGTCCTTGGCGGCCAGATCTCTCTGCCTATCATGGAAAAACTATGGGAAAAAGTTGTGGCGGCATCTCCCTTAGAGGGAGTGAAGCGATCCTGAATAGATCTGTAGCAGGGCGCCCTTGATCGGGTCGGATCGCACATTTGTCGTTTGAGGACTGGAGGCACTGCTTGAGTTCTGAGGTATTCCTCCCATAGGGCTTGAATCCAGCTTTCAGATCCACGATCCAGCAACGATACTACCTCTCCCACCCCGATTTGGTCAGATGCAGTCGAATCGGGTTCGTCACCGCATGAAAGCCAACCTAAGTCTGTGCTGCCCTGAGCCACAAACTTGGCGGCGGCGGTGTTTTGAAAAACCCTTGCGGAAACCCTCGCTGCATCCATCGCTTTCTGATCCACCGTTCTTGATTTGCACCAATAATTATTATAATATTATTAATATATATAAAATATTTTTGTGATTTTAATCATAATTAATATATTTAATATATTAATATTCTTATTAATATATAATATATATATTTCAAGTTAATATAATAAAATTATTATATATAATATTTATTTATTGATATATAAATTAATGTGATGGGTAGTGGATATAGGCCTATCGGCATATATCAATGTGGTTGTAAATCTATTTTATATATCAACCACATTACATTAGTAAATATAATGTGGTTGTGCCAGTATAAATAATGTTAAAAGTTAAAAAAGATAAAGATAAAAATAATAAAAATGTATTTTTGTAAAATATTTATTTTTGATTCAAATTGTCTAGTTCACAATTCGTTTCTCTAATTGCATGAGATCAAGTCTCTATAGCTTATTATTTTCTCAAAAATTTTGATTCAAATTGTCTGGTTTACAATTCATTTTCCCAATTGCATGAGTTCAAGTCTTTATAGTTTATTATTTCTCCAAAAATTCTCATTTAAAGTTTTAATTTAAGTTGTCTAGTTCAGAATTAATTTCCCCAATTACATGGGTTTAAGGAATTCTCTAAAAATTCTCATTCTAATTAAAAATAAACATATAAATTAAAAAAAAATATTGGCTTAACATTTACAGTGTACTCTTCACCATCATATCACTCTGCAATGTTGATTCTAATCGCATTTTCTCTCTCTTTCCTTGAGATGGCTTGTAAATATGAATGAGAAATTTTGAGAAATTTTTTAATTCGATGAATTCATCTGTTGTCATGTAATTTAATAATGATAGCCAATCTTTCAAAGTTACCAATTCTCAAAAAAAAAAAAATTCCAGTTTAAATGAAAAACATTTACAATATTATCTTAATATTATCTTAATCCTATGATCTCTAGGATTCTAATCATATTTTAAAGTAGTTTGATGAGTTCATCTGTCTTTTGTCCTGTAATTTAAATATTCAGTGCTGATTATTTTTATAACTACTCTCTGTAATCTCCACATGAGGAGGGCTTGTAAATATGAATGAGAAATTCATTTGTCTTTAATAGTGGTCTCTGGATTCTCCAGAAATTATTTATCATAACATTTACAGTGTTATCTTCATCAGGTCTGCACTGTTGACTCTAATTATACTTTTTCTCTTTCTTGTCCTGTAATTTATAAAATGCAGTGCTAAATATTTTTAAAACCATTCCCTGTAATCTCCCCATATATCTTATTTTAATCCAGAAATTATTTATCATAACATTTACAGTGTTATCTTCATCAGGTCTGCACTGTTGACTCTAATTATACTTTTTCTCTTTCTTGTCCTGTAATTTATAAAATGCAGTGCTAAATATTTTTAAAACCATTCCCTGTAATCTCCCCATATATCTTATTTTTTTTAACGTTATATGATAAAAACACCTTCACTCAGATGAATATTCAAATCAATACGAAGCTAACCTTGCTTTGTCCAATATTTTCCAGATTCCATAGTTGATATGTATTCATCGAGAAAGAGGCAAAGAGAACAGAACAGTAAATAATGCTAACTTAGAACATACAGCTTGTATATGCAACATCATTCTTTCTTTCCAAAGGAGAAAAAGTAAAAATGAGGGACCGAATTGGCTTCTCGACATTTCCATCCAGCCACAGCTCCTCGTTCTAAAAAGGGATTATTGACCTAATTCACTCGGAAGAGGGCTGAAGATACCTCTCCCCAGATCAGCTGAAAGTGAAAGCCTGAATCTGATTATTATTTGGACTGAGAATTGGGATAGACGAGCTGAAAGTGAAAGCCTGAAACTGATTATTATTTGGACTGAGAATTGGGATAGACGAGCTGAAAGTGAAAGCCTGAAACTGATTATTATTCTGCTCGGACTCTGAGAATTGGGATGGGGCACATTGGTCTGCTCGGACTCTGCAAAGGCAAGGCTATTGGAGAAGAGCTGACCTGCAAGACTTTCCCCAAAAAGACCAAAGAAAATGTCCATGTGGAAGTCCAGATCATGCAACACCTTTCTGGTCATCCTAATGTTGTCACACTGAAAGCCATTCATGAAGATGCAAATTCTCTGTATCTTGTGATGGAGCTATGCTCCGGGGGACGCCTGATCGATGACATGTCCAAAAACGGATGCTACTCTCAGCATCAGGCTGCAGAACTGATCAAAAATTTAATATTGGTTATCGTATACTGTCACCTGAAAAAGCAAAGGAGTACCGTCGGTCAGTAAATGATAACTGTTGATCAGTAACATTGAACAACAATATGCTTTCAAAATTCTGTGTACAAGCAGATTTTTATATTAGATTGCCACTACATAGGATTAGGGCATATAGGCACACACAGTCTGCTCCTTTTGGGCACAGATATCTTATCCATGAAATAACAGCCACAAGAGCATCTACAAGATCATATTTTCCTGCTGCTTGGATATCAAGTTTTGTTAGGTTTGGAGTGGTAGACACAGCAAGTGCCCAGAGAGATTTATCTTCTCCATGCTCTGTTGGAACTGAATTTGTAAAGTGTGTTCTTCTCTCCCGAGTCCCTTGTAGGTCCACTGACAGGCAGGATATGTTTCTTTCTTTATGAACTGGTTGCTTGCAGCTTTACATTAGAGTCTAAACCGTATACCAAAGCTATCCTGCAGTAGTGAAAAAAAGATATGGTGACAAAACCAATATGCCAACACATCTAAACACATAATATTTAACAGTATTTGCTGTCAACTGGGTTTAGTTTGAGTTTGAATGGTTACCCTTTGCTGTCACTTAAGTTTGATTTCAATGATTATTATTATTTTCAAAGTTTTTATTCCCCACCCTGATTCAAATACCCTCAATTACTTGAAGGTGTAGATGTTTGAAACATTTCAACCCATAAGGATAGAATCCATTAAGCTAGTCCTATCAATTACAATTTTACAGAATGAAAACTCAATTGGGCTAGGATTATTGCTTCAACAAATTTTCCAAATAACAGGCCTATCAATGTAGCATGTAGGGGACACCAGACCCCGATACATCTACCTTTCTTGAATATGTCCCATCCCTGTTTTAATGCAAACAAATGTTTTTAATGAAATATATAAACAAAACTCATGAATTATTTAGTAAGGATGATAATGCCCTTATATAGATGTTTAGTGAGAAATTTTAAACATGATTACTATGCAGTTTAGAAATAAATACCTTTCAGAAACCCTCATGGACAAACCAAAATAAGCTAACTTCAGCTGCTCAGTGCAAGTACGGGTTCAGAACATATTCTCATGTTAAATATCCCAATGGACAACACCCATCTCATGCCAGTATTTAATGATCAATATTAAATATTTGATCAGTTTTGCAGCCTGATTCTGAGTAGCATCCATTTATGGCCATGTTATCAATCAGGTATCCCCTGGAGCACAGCTCCATCACAAGATGCAAATAATCTGCATCTTCATACATGGCACTCGGTGTGACAACACAAAGATGGCAAAAAAGGTGCGGTATGCTCTCGGCTTCTCTATAGACATTCTCTTTGGTCTTTTTGGGCAAAATTTTGTAGGCGCTCTTCTCTTTTAGCCTTGCTCTTGCGGATTCTGACCAGATCCAATTTCCCTCATCCCAGTTTTGGGCCCAAATAATAATCAGATTCAAGATTTTGCTTCTTACCGGACTGGGTAACAGCAGTAGTAAAGCCAGCCTTTCTCTTTAATCCTCTTCCCAGCGAATAAGGTAAACAGACCCTTCTTGGAGGAGGAGCAATAGCAGCTCCCAAACCCAATTCATCCATGAAAATGCCGGAAACCCAATTCTTGAACCCTCATCTTTACCTTCCTTTGCTGTTAAAAGGAATTATGAGGCCAAGCTGTATGTTCTTGAACTCTCATCTTTACCTTCCTTTGCTGTTAAAAGAAATTATGAGGCCAAGCTGTCGGTGCAATCTACTGCAATCTACTGGTTCAATGAATGAATCCATTCGAACAAAGTAACCAAATGATCCAGGAGTGCTGAAGAATGTCTATTTATCAAACAAGCGCTGAATCTAACCGAATCCTATCAGTACTCGGGGAAATAATACAGTCTGCAGACGCAAGCAAATAACTATAATTATTTGATCCCAACCAAATAGCTTGTAAATATACAAACTAATTAAATAAAATCTGCAGACACAAGCAAATGGCCTGTAAATAAACAATAATACCACCAATTATTTTGCTACGTTATTTTTGCAAGAAAAATCCTAGCAAACATCGAATTACAAAGCTCTGCAAGGTATTTTAAACCCCATTTTCTAATTCCTAGAACATATAAATAAACCCTTCTCAAGTTTCCAATTAAAACCAATCCAGAAGACTTCCAGATGTTCTTTCCAAATCTCATTGCTCACCCTGGTGTTTTCTGCTACTCCCAATATTTTTCAATTAGCCTTTTCCCAACACAAACACGATTATAAAATTACCAAAAGACACAATGAAATTGTTAAAAAATATATTACATACCTCTGTAATTTCTGTCGAACCATCAAAATTTCACGTATGTGGATCGCAGAAATAGGATAGCTCTGGGGAAGAAATTCAGTGAGTCAGCTCTGGGGAAGAGAAAATTTGTGAGAATACAAATCATGGGAGTCTCTGCTCCAATGCATGACTGAAAGGCAGTTCAAAAACCAAGACGAGGAAAGCCCGCAATGTTATTTTTCTGAACTGCATTGTGTGCTTATGGTTTGCCAATATATTTAGGTGTAAAGTGTATGGAACTTGCCTATTACCAGTTGCTGGTTCTGTTTCAATTTAGTTGTTACCAGTTACTGTCACGTTCACATGAGTCGGTTGCACTGCTGTTTGTTTGATTTCAACTTCCTTGCGAGGTTGTTTCTCTGCATAATTTGTTGTTACCCCTATGATTGTATATTGTTGGTTGAGAAGTAGTTTTGGTTTGTTGGATGTACTATTTTTAAGTGCAATTGTATTGTAGGTTGAGAAGTAGTTTTGGTGAGTTTGATGTGTTAATCTAAGTGTAAGTGGTTAAGAAGTAGTTTTGTTTGGTTGGACAATGGATGTTTAAGTATTTTGGCTTTTATGTATAATGTTTTGAGAATGATTTTTAAGTGTAAGTAGTTAAGAAGTAGTTTAGTTTAGTTGGATGTTTCATATTAAGTATTTTTGGGTGTTATGTATAATATTTTGGGGTTATTATTTTATTGATTGTTTTATCAAGTTGAGTATTTTAATACTATAGGTTTATATGAGATATTATCAACAAAATATGAAAAAGTGTTTAAGAGATTTTTTCAAAGTTACAAAAAAAATCAATTATTTAATTTTAATGAAAGGTATTGTTCCACTTTGGAGACAAGTGATATGTTACTTTTTCATAATTCAAATTGTTTCACTAACTATATTTACTTCAACTATAAACATTATTAATAGTACATTGTAACATTGTAACATAATACATGATATCTAGATACAAGTTGTCAACATTATTATATATGATTATAGAATGTATATTTGCACTCTCAATGCCCTCTCACTTTTAGCCTAGTTAATAAGATTTATCCTTTCAACATTTTATTACATTTATAAATATGATATATAATAAAGTGAGGATGGTTTGTTTTAATTGGGGTTTGAACTAGTTTTTATAAAAAACAAAAGATAGAGGATTTCTTGTGTCTTATTTTATATTGGTTGAAAGGTTTGGTTCACAACAACATATAAATCTTAATATATTGTGATCTCTATCTCAATGAGGATGACATTGTCTAGAAAGGTTGCATCCTCCCTACTAACATAATGTTGGATTGGTTGTCGAATGAATGAGCATGCTTACTCAACCTCCCCCTCCTCTTCTAGTGGTTGTGTGGGTACATGTGACTATTAAATAGGATAATACATGACCAGATATATCATGTGGCTCCCTACTCCTCCCTTATTAGGCATTTTGAACTTTAGAATGTTTTCTCGTATTATGTGTTGTCTCATATTGATTGTGAGGCTTGATTTGCAACCACATGTAAGTCTCAAAATACCATGATCCTTATGAAAATAGCGGTGTCAATAGAGGCAGTGACCCTACTACTAACATTCCTTGTGATTGCAATGAGAACTTTTGTTGAATGTGATGTTTAGATGTGAATAAATATACATGCTTCCATGGGACTCCACCTCCTATATTGAATGTACATTACACGCATCTTTGGAAACACAAAGCTCAAGGATCAACTAAAATTCTACATGAAAATGGGTGCCATATAATATGTTATTTGATTTACAAATTCTAACAAGATTAATACAAAGAAGTTTATGATGAGAAGAACAAATGAGATCCTAATTAATTTAAAGGGAAATCCTCTTACTGTTCTTCACTATCCTTCTATGCCTTATCTTCAACACAAGCCCAAGCTTCCTAATCATGTTTTTAGAGCGAAATTTATAGAATGCATGTCACAATTGGCTACATACTATGTTGAACAACATCATTAAGACATTTGTGAGTTAGTAGATGAAGTTATTATGCAAAGGTCAAAGGAAAGGGCATTACACAAAGAAATGGAAAATGAACAATCTCTAATTATTCTTGCCTCCATTGATCCTACATATTTCTATTCAAGAGAACCCAAGCCCAAGCTCCCCAATCATGTTTTTAAAGCAAAATTTATGGAATGCATGTGATAATTGGCTAAATATTATGTTGAACAACATCCTTAAGCCATCTATGAGTTAGTGTATAAAATTTAAAATGCAAGGGTGAGAGGAAAAGGAAACACACGAAAAAGTGGAAGAAGAAGAATATCTAATTGTTAGTTTCGTTGATCCGAAATCTTCATATGGAAAGAGAATTGAAGCCCAAGCTCTCCAATCATGTTTTAGAGCAAAATTTATGGAAGGAATGTGATAATTAACCAAATATTATGTTGAGCAACGCCATTACACTTCCCAATCATATTTTTAGAGCAAAATTTATGGAATGCAAATGATAATTGGCTAAATACTATGTTGAACAACATCATTATGCAATTTGGGAGTTTGTATCTGAAGTTGAGTAGCAAGGGTGATAATGGTGCACAACCAAATGGAATAGGAACAATCTCTAATTATTATATTCATTGATCCTAAATCTTCCTATGGTAAGGGAACCCCAATTTTCTTTTCCACCATTTGAAAATGAGCTACCTAAGATATTTATGTTGGAGTTGTTAAAATATTTGAGTTTATTCGTAAATTCCATGAGAACAAGATTAACACTATACTTAGTTTACGGAATATTTACACTCCCATGGCATTTCTGTTTATTAAGGAATAATGTGATACCATACACACAATGGACTTTTTATTATGACAACCATTCCTCCACAAATTTAAGAAGAGACTTACTTAAAGTTTTAGTTGGCTCTAGCTATTATTCTCAATGCCAAATGTATCTTTATTTATGACTTAAGAACCCAATATTCCTATTTAAATGTCATCTCCATTCCCCTTGACTTTGGCCTTTGGAACTGGAACATGCTTCTCATGATAGGGGGACACTAGCCAAGATAACATCTTATATTTCCAACCCTTTTTTGTGGAGAAGTAATATAGAAGATTTGAAACAAATGGTAATCATCTCTTACTCCAATCCCCAAGAATTAGCCTTCAAGTGGAAACAAGTAACAATTCCAAATAGGGGAAATCAAACAAACATCCTTCAATAACTAGTTCATCAATAAGACAAAAAATCAGACAATTTAGGCAATCCTTAGCTTGTCAATATGATATTGAGGACTGATTTGGGGCGAGAAAAAGTTTCTAATAACTCCCAAAAAACATTAAAGTTGAAACCCTTGTAGATTTTGCCAAATATCTATTTTTGTTTCATTCTACAATTCATCAATGGATCATAGTGTATGGATTATTGTGATTGGAAATGAATTAATGTTTCTTAGCAAGACAAAACATGATTCATAAAGATGGTTATTAATAGTGTTTTGGTTAAAAGTGCTCTGGTAATCAAACCCAAGAGGTTACCTCAACTAATTGTCTTTATTATTTTTGGAAATTTAATTGATTCCATGCTAACGAGTACGAAATTCAAATCCCCTTAGTACCACATACTAATTTATGCCAACAAATTTACAAAAGATGCCCTCTAAAAATGTAAAGAAACATCTTTACATCTCCCCACACAAATTTCCTTAAACCAAAGAGACCCTTTAATTATAACATTAAACAAAACTATCATAATAAGATTTTAATTATTATAATAAAATATATACACAAACTTATATATACGTTTTTCCCTAAAGTGGGCTTGGAGTATGCCTATAAGAATTTACAGGGTAAGTTCCGTAGATCAAAAACCAAAGGTCACCTCTCACAAACAGATCACAAATCAATACACCAGTATTATCACGTGGTTAAAATCCTCGAAGAGGGAAATAGTCCACGGCCTGAGCCAACACGGCCACTTCAGGCAATTTATTAATATAAAAAGAAAAGTTACATATGTTTCTCTCATAAACGGTTACCGAACAAATGACCCTCCATGCTCTTTAAATAGAGATCATGGACCAATTGGGTGTTAAGCCAAGGATCAAGTGTCGTTAATACCGAGGAGAGAGAGAACCATCGGATCACTACAAATCGTGACCGTCAGATTATAAGTTACAAATGTACATAGTGAAGTAACACACTTTACCTAACTCTGCACTAGACTAAGTTATTCTTAACTATTTCTTATGTGTCGGAATATGCTAACATCCCCCCTTAAGAACAACTTGGGATAGGATTGAAGGATTTACAAAGGTGACACAAAAGGAGCCTATTTCCTATGTGTTGAAACATCCTAACATCCCCCCTTAAGAACAAATTGGGATAGGATTGAAGGATTTACAAAGGTGACACAATAGGAGAAGGAAGGAGGCATTAGAGCCTATCCCCCCTTGAGTATAACTTTCCTGAACTCCAAGCATGGATCGCAGTTTGGTAAACTTCACTTCTGTGAGAGCCTTTGTAAAGATATCAGCTACTTGATCATTGGTTGGACAATACTGCACTTCAAGAACACGATCATGAATGAGCTTTCTGATGAAGTGTATGTGGAGCTCAATGTGTTTCATACGTTGATGCTGAACTGGATCTTTACATAGCTGAATGGCACTTTGATTATCACACCAAAGTGTAGTTGGATGATGTTGATGAAGACCAAATTCATACAGGATCTGACGAAGCCACATGGCTTCCTTGCTGGCTTCAACTGCACCACGATACTCTACTTTTGCTGAAGAAAGAGAAATGGCACTTTGTTTCTTACAAGACCATGTAATAGGTCCTGAACCAAGAGTGAATACATATCTTGCAATAGACTTTCGATCATCAGGGTCACCAGCCCAATCATAATACAACCAACAATGGAGATGCTCCTGCACTGTAATGAATCCCGAACTGAACTGTACCTCGAATATATCAAAATATTCATTTAGTTTCTTTCCAGTGACTTTCATGAGGTTGGTGCATAAACCGACCGACAAGACCAACGACAAAGGAAAGGTTAGGACGAGTATGGGTTAGATACAGAAGTTTACCAACAAGTTAACGGTATAAGGTAGCATCAACTTCAGGGGTAGTACAAGTGACTGAAAGCTTGACTCTAGACTGAAAGGGAGAAGGGGCTGGCTTACAGTCTTCCATGTGAAAGTGGTGTAGAAGATCGCAGGCATACTTGGACTAAGAGAGGGTAATACCTTCTTCGGATTGCAAGACTTGAAGACCAAGGAAATAATTCAAGTGTCCTAAGTCTGTCATTTCAAACTTATTTTTGAGGCTAGACTTCACATGGTTTATATGGTTAGGATCACTACCAGTAAGGATAAGATCATCAACATAAAGAACAAGGATGGTGAAGGACTTACCCACTTTCTTGGTGTAGACAGTGTTGTCAGAATGAAATCTATAAAAGCCATTATCTAATAGAAACCTATCCATTTTGGCATACCAAGCCCGAGGAGCTTGTTTGAGACCATAGAGAGACTTCCTAAGGCGAAAAACAACATTAGAGTCGTTTTGGATAAAGCTAGGGGGTTGTTCCATGTAGATTTCTTCATGCAAATCTCCATGTAAGATGGCGGATTTAACATCCATCTGATGGACCTCCCATTTAAAAGAGGCAGCAAGGGAAAGAACAAGGTGGATAGAATTCATTTTGGCAACAGGGGAGAAGGTTTCAGTATAGTCAATGCCTTCAACTTGTGAAAATCCTTTAGTGACAAGACGAGCTTTATGTCTATCCACTTTTCCATCTGGTCCAAACTTTGTTTTGTAAACCCATCTGCATCTGACAAGTTTTCTTCCTTTTGCAAGAGGAACAATATCTCAAGTATCATTCGCCAATAAGGAACGATATTCTTCATTCATAGTTTCATCCCAATCTGGATGACCGGAGGCTTCTTCAAAGGTTTTTGGATCAGGATTTTCTGGAACTTAAGCCAATAAAGAAGAGGCTCTTTCGCACTAAGAATATGTACGTCGTCGATCGGCAAGGTCACTTGCAAGAGAACACGTTGCATCCCGAGTAGAGCGGACCCATCTTGGAAGCTGTGGAGTAAAAGGAATAATTTCAAAAGGTGGAGGAGGATTTTCATCCTCGCTGTCATCATCTGAACTAGAAGGAATATGCCGAATCAGGCTCGCAGGACAAAGGTGGCACACTTGCCGAACTAGGCTCGTAGGCCGATATTTTTTCATCAAATTTTACATCTCTTCTAATGATTATATTTTTGGATTTTGGTTGAAGAAGTCTTTATCCTTTGATACCTGCAGAATATCCAACAAAAATGCACTTTCACTCTTAGGTTCTAAGGCTTTATGTTTCACATATGGAATATGGGCCCAAGCATCACTTCCAAAAACACGAAAGTGACTTACATATGGTTTAATTGAGCCCCAAGCTTCTTCTGGAGTTATATTCTTTAAAACCTTAGTAGGAGTGCGATTTACTATGTAATTTGCACAGTTAATTGCTTCTGCCCAAAAATTGAGACTAAGTCCTTTAGATTGAAGCATATAATTAGTCATTTCTTTTAAGGTGCGATTCTTCCTTTCAACTACACCATTTTGTTGTGGAGTATATGGAACAAAATGTTGCAATTGAATGCCATGCTCAGTGCAGAACTTGATAAATTTGCTGTTAACATATTCTCCTCCATTGTCTGATCTTAACTTGAGAATTTGATGTCCAGACTGTTTCTCAACAAAGGCCTTAAAGGCCAAGAACATGTTTAAAACTTCACTCTTGAGTTTTAAGAAGTATACCCAAGTGCGTCTGGAAAAATCATCAATGAAAGTTAAGAAGTACTTGCAACCAGAGAAAGAGACAACAGGAAGTGGACCACATAAATCACTGTGCACAAGCTGCAAAGGCGCTGAAGCGTGCCAAAAGGCACGTTTGTCAAAAATATCCAGATGATGTTTTCCGAGTACACATCCGAAGCAAACACCATCTCGGTAAGATACCATAGGAAGATCTATCACCATATTTTATTTACATAGAGTTTGAAGAGAGCGATAGTTTAAGTGACCAAATCACTCATGCCAAATTTTGCTCACTTCATCATTATGAGCAACAGAAACGGAGGGAAGACATGATGACCCAAAGTTTTCAAACTTATACAACCTTGTGGAATCATCAGCAATGCCTGATCCAAGTCGATATCAGTGGCCTCCCACCTATTCCATTTGGACCCACACCATCAATTCTTACAGCTTTTCACATTCAGCACCACTTACTATTCTTAGCAGGTTTTCAGGTCCAACACTCCCAGATCCGTTTTGGGGCCTTAATGATCCAGGTGGATATTGGTGGCCACCCACCTATTCCATTTGAACCCCCACCATGATTTCATTCATTTTTTAAGTTGCATCACAACTTACTATTTTTAGCAGTTTTTCGGGTCTTGAACTTCCGAAGCCGTTTTGAGGCCCTAAACGACGCTTTTTGGGAAAACTGGGAGCAACATTTAGCCACGTTTCTCACATCTAAAGTTGTACTCCTCGGATATATCTTTCTAACGAGCTATTGAGCGCATCAAACGAAGATCGGATGCCAAAGTTATGTCCCCGGGAAGTTGAAACACCAATTTACCCAAACGAGACCCACAGTTTTGGCGCTTCATCTCCTAGAGTTAGGTTTTTGGAAGTTTCAGTTTTTCTATTGTTTCTCAATAATTAATAGGCCCTCGAGCCTCATTGTAACATAGTTTAGAGGTCTATAGCCACCACATCTCTTCTCAGAGATTCGCTACCAGCACCCTAGCTATTTTATTTCCATTATGTCTGTAAGCATATTTCTGTTATTTGATATTAATGAAATGACGCATTATTTCCACTGCATCTCTACGTTTATGGTTATTTCTGTATTCTGTTTCATTCTTGCATAAATCCGGATTAGTGGTATTAGAGCGGTCTGTTCTTTCTTTGTTTTTCTTTGCATGTCCCCAACGCGGTCAAGGTATAAGGAGTTAAGGCTCGATCTAGTTGAACCCTTGCAAGATCAGCCTCGCAAACCCCGACGACCTCCCATGGCGGAAGAGAAGAAAGACGAGGGAGTAGGAGATCCTATCAAAATATTGCTCGAGGAGGCCCTCGAGAAACAAAGGAACGTGATGATGGATAACTTTGCTCAGATCCTTCAATGACTGCCCACCTATGGCGCATCTGCATCCAGCAGCCACTCTGGAGGCGCCACTCCCTTCAAGGTACAGGTAAACTTTGACATTCCTGTATTTGAAGGCCAAATAGATGCAGACGCGATATATAGATGGTTGAATTTGCTGGAAGGGTATTTCTCGGTCGATGATTTCTTTGACCGAGAAAAGATTATTTTTGCACTCCTCAAAGCCGCCCCCCATGTCAAAGAGTGGTGGGAAACCTACTATGAGCAAGAGGACGAAGGGGAGCCCTCTCTATTCTCAGTCACACCCACTTGGAATTCGTTTCGAGATGGAATCAAGGAACAATATTACCCCGTGGGGAGCTATGAGGACAATGGACCACGCCGTGGCAACAAAGGGATCAAGATGTGCACGAACTGACAAATCTGTTCCATACCCTACGCACAAAGTTAGGTATTAAAGATTCAGAGAAAAATTTGGTGCTCAAGTACCGTGGCTATCTGTACAAACACATTCAGGAGGAAATGGAGTTCCTCAACATTACATCACTTGGCATGACATATCATTATGCCGCCAAGATCGAGCATAAATTTACGCAGAAGAAGCGAGACTTTGGATCTGCAAATCTGAAAGGTGCCCCCGAACTGAAGAACAAGGGGCAACGTCGAAAAAACGCAACCCATATCAACACCACAAATCCAAAGAAGGACACATGGAAGTGGTGTGAATTTCATAACAACCCCACTCACAGCACAAACGAGTGTCGAGCCAACAGTCATTGGTGGCCGAATTAAAGGCACCCGAATCAGATGCATTTTCTGATCCTGAGTCAGAACCAGACAAAGGCAATGACAAAGGGAAGCAAATACTTGATGCGGATCCTAGTGCCATTGTTGCCACCACCAAGATCCAGAGGGAGGACCCAGAGGATCCAGAGGAGGGGGAGCACCTCTTCCATTCACAAATGTGGGTGAAGGGTTCTTCGCTGCAATTTCTTGTCGATAGCGGAAGCCAAAAGAACCTCATTTCAGCAGAGGTCGTGAAACGGCTCAGCCTACCAACCATAGCACACCCGCAGCCATATACCATCGGGTGGCTTCACCCAGGGAGAGATATCCGCATCCTCCAACAATGTTGCCTTCCGTATAGCATCAAGCCATTCACGAATGAGGTATTGTGTGATGTTGCTCCTCTTGATGTAGTTGATGTATTATTGGGCCAACCATACATGTGGAGGCGACATGATGTGTATGAGTCTCGGCCTTGTGCTGTTGTTATTACTTTAGGAAATAACTTGTATAGGATGCCGAAGGTAGTACTGCCTCCTGTCATCTCTTTGACTACTACAAAACAACGCAGTAAGATTTTTTTCCAAACCAGGAAATTCATTTTCCTTACAACTCGCTCACAGGGAAAGAAGAATATTGTGGCCACAACCTCAAAACAGGGCTCCCCTACACGGCTGCAGCTGATGGAAAAATTCATGGAGGAATACGAGGACATTTTCTCCTCACTCACAGAGGTTCCTCTACACTGTCAGGACAAGCACTCCATTGATCTGACCCCCAATGCACTGCTGCTTGATGTTGCCATACCTCCTGCAAATAAACATACAGAAACCACACATGTACTATATGAGGCTGATAAAGAAACCAAATTTACTAAATGCATCCAGCATGTCTGCCCACAGGTCCATGAAATCTTCAACCAATCTAATACCCAGTTCAACAAAAGTTGCTTCATCTCAGGGAGGATCTCAACGCAATGGGGACCATTGCTTCCTAAGGAGGGAGGAATGATCCAGGTGGATATCGGTGGCCACCCACCTATTCCATTTGGACCCACGCCATCAATTCTTGCAACTTTTCACATTCAGCACCACTTACTATTTTTAGCAGGTTTTCGGGTCTTGCACTCCCAGAGCCGTTTTGGGGCCTTAATGATCCAGGTGGATATTGGTGGCCACCCACCTATTCCATTTGAACCCTCACCATTATTTCGATCAGTTTTTAAGTTGTAGCACAACTTACTATTTTTAGCAGTTTTTCGGGTCTTGAACTTCCGGAGCCGTTTTGAGGCCCTAAACGATGCTTTTGGGAAAACCAGGAGCAACATGGTTCCATGGAAAGATGTTGTTCACAACTAAATTTGTACTCCTCGGATATATATTTTTGACGAGTTATTGACCGCGTCAAACGGAGATCGGAGGCCAAAGTTACGTCCTCGGGAAGTTGAAACACCAATTTACCTAAACGGGACCCACAATTTTGGCGCTTCATCTCCTATAGTTAGGTTTTTGGACGTTTCAGTTTTTCTATTTTTTCTCAATAATAAATAGGCCCTCGAGCCTCATTGTAACACAGTTCAGAGGTCTGTAGCCACCACATCTCTTCTCAGAGATTCGCTACCAGCACCCTAGCTATTTTATTTCCATTATGTCTGTAAGCATATTTATGTTATTTGATATTAATAAAATGACGAATTATTTCCACTGCATCTCTATGTTTATGGTTATTTCTGTATTCCATTGTGTTCTTGCATAAATCCGAATCAGTGATATCAGAGCGATCTGCTCTTTCTTTGTTTTTCTTTGCATGTCCCTAACGCGGTCAAGGTATAAGGAGTTAGGGCTCGATCTGGTTGAACCCTTGCAAGATCAGCCTCGCAAACCTTGATGACCTCCCATGGTGGAAGAGAAGAAAGACGAGGGAGCACGAGATCCTATCAAAATATTGCTCGAGGAGGCCCTCAAGAAACAAAGGAACGCGATGATGGATAACTTTGCTCAAATCCTTCAACGATTGCCCACCTATGGCGCATCTGCATCCAACAGCCACTCTAGAGGCGCCACTCCATTCAAGGTACAGGTAAACTTTGACATTCCTGTATTTGAAGGCCAAATAGATGCAGACGCCATAGATAGATGGTTGAATTTGATAGAAGGGTATTTATCAGTCTATGATTTCTCTGACTGAGAAAATATTATTTTTGCACTCCTCAAAGCCGCCCCCCATGTCAAAGACTGGTGGGAAACCTACTGTGAGCAAGAGGACGAAGGGGAACCCTCTCTATTCTCGGCCACACCCACTTGGAATTCGTTCAGAGACGAAATCAAGGAACAATATTACCCCATGAGGAGCTATGAGGACAAATACATCTAATGGACCACGTTGTGGCAACAAAGGGATCAATATGTGCACGAACTGATGAATTTGTTCCATACCCTGCGCACAAAGTTGGGTATTAAAGATTCAGAGAGACATTTGGTGCTCAAGTACTGTGGTTGTCTGCACAAACACATTCAGGAGGAAATGGAGTTCCTCGACATTACGTCACTTGGCATGGCATATCGCTATGTCGCCATGATCAAGAAGAAATTTAAGCAGAAGAAGCGATACTTTGGATCTACGAATCCGAAAGGTGCCCCCAAACCGAAGAACAAGGGGCAAGGTCAAAACAGTGCAACCCATAACAACACCACAAATCCAAAGAAGGACACAGGGAAGTGGTGTGAATTTCATAACAACCCCACTCACAACACAAACGAGTGTCAGGCCAAACAGTCATTGGTGGCCGAACTAAAGGCACTCGAATTAGATGCATTTTCTGATCCTGAGTCAGAACCAGACAAAGACAATGACAAAGGGAAGCAAATAATTGATGCAGATCCTAGTGCCATTGTTGCCACCACCAAGATACAGAGGGAGGACCTAGAGGATCCAAAGGAGGGGGAGCGCCTCTTCCATTCGCAAATGTGGGTGAAGGGTTCTCTATTGCAATTTCTTGTCGATAGTGGAAGCCAAAAGAACCTCATTTTAGCAAAGGTCGTGAAGTGGCTCGACCTACCGACCATAGCACACCCGCAGCCATATGCCATCAGGTGGCTTCACCCAGGGAGAGATATCTGCATCCACCAATAGTGCCGCCTTCCGTACATCATTAAGTCATTCACGGATGAGGTATTGTGTGATGTTGCTCCTCTTGATGTAGCTGATGTATTATTGGGCCAACCATACTTGTGGAGGCGACATGCTGTGTATTACTCTAGGCCTCGTGCTATTGTTATTACTTTGGGAAATAACTTATATATGATACCGGAGGTAGTACTGCCTCCTGTCATCTCTTTGACTACTACAAAACAACGCAGTAAGATTATTTCCCAAACCAGGAAATTCATTTTCCTTACAACTCGCTCACAGGGAAAGAAGAATATTGTGGCCACAACCTCAAAACAGTGCTCCCTTGCACGGCTGCAGCAGATGGAAAAATTCATGGAGGAGTACGAGGACATTTTCTCCTCACTCACAGAGGTTCCTCTACACTGTCAGGACAAGCACTCCATTGATTTGACCCCCAACGCACCGTAGCCTGATGTTGCCATACCTCCTGTAAATACACATACAAAATCCACACATGTACTATCTGAGGCTAATAAAGAAACCAAATTTACTAAACGCATCCAGCATGTCTGCCCACAGGTCCATGACATCTTCAACAAATCTAATACCTAGTTCAACAGAAGTTGCTTCATCTCAAGGAGGATCTCAACGCAATGGGGACCATTTCTTCCTAAGGAGGGAGGAATGATCTAGATGGATATCGGTGTGGACCCACCTATTCCATTTGGACCCACACCATCAATTCTTGCAGCTTTTCACATTCAACACCACTTACTATTTTTAGCAGGTTTTTGGGTCGTGCACTCTCAGAGTTGTTTTGGGGCCTTAATGATCCAGGTGGATATTGGTGACCACGCACCTATTCCATTTGAACCCTCACCATCAGTTGGTTCAGTTTTTAAGTTGCAACACAACTTACCATTTCTAGCATTTTTCGGGTCCTGAACTTCTGGAGCCGTTTTGAGGCCCTAAACGACGCTTTTTGGGAAAAGCGGGAGCAACATGGGTCCATGGACCGATGTTGTTCACATCAAAAGATGTAATCCTTGGATATATATTTCAAACGAGGTATTGAGCGTGTCAAACGGAGATCAGATGCCAAAGTTACGTCCCCAGGAAGTTGAAACACCGATTTACCCAAACAGGACCCACAATTTTGGTGCTTCATCTCCTAGAGTTAGGTTTTTGGACGTTTCAGCTTTTCTATTGTCTCTCAATAATAAATAGGCCTTCGAGCCTCATTGTAACACAGTTAAGAGGTCTGTAGCCACCACATCTCTTCTCAGAGATTCGCTACCAGCACCCTAGCTATTTTATTTCCATTACGTCTGTAAGCATATTTCTGTTATTTGATATTAATTAAATGATGCATTATTTCCGCTGCATCTCCATGTTTATGGATATTTCTGTATTTTGTTGCGTTCTTACATAAATCCGGATCAGTGGTATCAGAGCGGTCTACTCTTTATTTGTTTTTCTTTGCATGTCCCCAACGCGATCAGGGTATAAGGAGTTAGGGCTCGATCTGGTTGAACCCTTGCAAGATCATCCTCGCAAACCCTTACGACCTCCCATGGCGGAAGAGAAGAAAGACAAGGGAGCAGGAGATCCTATCAAAATATTTCTCGAGGAGGCCCTCGAGAAACAAAGGAACGTGATGATGGATAACTTTGCTCAGATCCTTCAACGACTGCCCACCTACGACACATTTGCATCCAGCAACCACTCTAGAGGCGCCACTCCCTTAAAGGTACAGGTAAACTTTTACATTCCTGTATTTGAAGGCCTAATAGATGCAGACGCCGTAGATAGATGGTTCAATTTGCTGGAAGGTTATTTCTCGCTCCATGATTTCTTTGACCAAGAAAATATTATTTTTGCACTCCTCAAAGCCGCCCCCCATGTCAAAGAGTGGTGGGAAACCTACTGTGAGCAAGAGGATGAAGGGGAACCCTCTCTATTCTTGGCCACACCCACTCAGAATTCATTCCGAGACGGAATCAAGGAACAATATTACCCCGTGGGGAGCTATGAGGACAAATACATCCAATGGACCACACTGCGGCAACAAAGGGATCAAGGTGTGCACGAACTGATGAATCTGGTCCATACCCTGCGCACAAAGTTGGGTATTAAACATTCAGAGAGACATTTGGTGCTCAAGTACTGCGGTTGTCTGCACAAACACATTCAGGAGGAAATGGAGTTCCTCAACATTACATCACTTGGCATGGCATATCACTATGCAGCCAAGATCGAGCATAAATTTAAGCAGAAGAAGCGAGACTTTGGATCTGCGAATCCAAAAGGTGCCCCTGAACCAAAGAACAAGGGAAAAGGTCAAAACAACGCAACCCATAACAACACCACAAATCCAAATAAGGACACAGGGAAGTGGTGTGAATTTCATAACAACCCCACTCACAGCGCAAACGAGTGTCGGGCCAAACAGTCATTGGTGGCTGAACTAAAGGCACCCGAGTCAGATGCATTTTATGATCCTGAGTCAGAACCAGACAAAGGCAATGACAAAGGGAAGCAGATCATTGATGCAGATCCTAGTGCCATTGTTTCCACCACCAAGATCCAGAGGGAGGACCTAGAGGATCCAAAGGAGGGGGAGCGCCTCTTCCATTCACAAATGTGGGTGAAGGGTTCTCCGCTGCAATTTCTTGTCGATAGAGGAAGCCAAAAGAACCTCATTTTAGCAGAGATCGTGAAGCGGCTCGACCTACTGACCATAGCACACCCACAGCCATATACCATCAGGTGGCTTCACCCAGGGAGAGATATCCGCATCCGCCAACAGTGCCCCCTTCTGTACAGCATCAAGCCATTCACGGATGAGGTATTGTGTGATGTTTCTCCTCTTGATGTAGCTGATGTATTATTGGGCCAGCCATACTTATGGAGGCGACATGATGTGTATGAGTCTAAGCCTCGTGCTGTTGTTATTACTTTGGGAAATAACTTGTACAGGACACTAGAGGTAGTACTACCTCATGTCATCTCTTTGACTACTATAAAACAACGCAGTAAGATTTTTTCCCAAACTAGGAAATTCATTTTCCTTACAACTCGCTCACAAGGAAAGAAGAATATTGTGGCCACAATCTCAAAACAGGGCTTCCCTACACGGCTGCAGCAGATGGAAAAAATCATGGAGGAATACGAGGACATTTTCTCCTCACTCACAGAGGTTCCTCTACACTGTCAGGACAAGCACTCCATTGATCTGACCCCCAACGCACCGCCGCCTGATGTTTCCATACCTCCTAAAAATACACATATAGAATCCACACATGTACTATCTGAGGTTGATAAAGAAACCAAATTTACTAAACGCATCCAGCATGTCTGCCCACAGGTCCATGAAATCTTCAACAAATATATTACCCAGTTCAACAAAAGTTGCTTCGTCTCAAGGAGGATCTCAACGCAATGGGGACCATTGCTTCCTAAGGAGGGAGGAATGATCTAGGTGGATATCAGTGGCCACCCACCTATTCCATTTGGACCCACACCATCAATTCTTGCAGCTTTTCACATTCAGCACCACTTACTATTTTTAGCAGGTTTTCGGGTCCTGCACTCTCGGAGCCGTTTTGGGGCCTTAATGATCCAGGTGGATATTGGTGGCCACCCACCTATTCCATTTGAATTCCCACCATCAGTTCATTCAATTTTTAAGTTGCAACACAACTTACTATTTTTAGAATTTTTTCGGGTCCTGAACTTCCGGAGCTGTTTTGAGGCCCTAAACGACGCTTTTTGGGAAAAACAAGAGCAACATGGGTCCATGGACCGATGTTGCTCACATCGAAAGTTGTGCTCCTCGGATATATCTTTCTAGCGAGCTATTGATCGCGTCAAACGGAGATCAGATGCCAAAGTTACGTCCTTGGGAAGTTGAAACACCAATTTACCCAAACGGGACCCACAGTTTTGGCGCTTCATCTCCTAGAGTTAGGTTTTTGGATGTTTCAGTTTTTCTATTGTTTCTCGATAATAAATAGGCCCTCAAGCCTCATTGTAACACAGTTTAGAGGTCTGTAGCCACCACATCTCTTCTCAGAGATTCGCTACCAGCACCCTAGCTATTTTATTTCCATTATGTCTGTAAGCATATTTTTGTTATTTGATATTAATGAAATGACGCTTTATTTCCGCTGCATCTCTATGTTTATCGTTATTTCTGTATTCTGTTGCATTCTTGCATAAATCCGGATCAGTGGTATCAGAGCGGTCTGCTCTTTCTTTGTTTTTATTTGCATGTCCCCAACGCGGTCAAGGTATAAGGAGTTAGGGCTCGATCTGGTTGAACCCTTGCAAGATTAGCCTCGCAAACCCCGACGACCTCCCATGGTGGAAGAAAAGAAAGACGAGGGAGTAGGAGATCCTATCAAAATATTGCTCGAGGAGGCCCTCGAGAAACAAAGGAACACGATGATGGATAACTTTGCTCAGATCCTTCAATGACTGCCCACTTACGGTGCATCTGCATCCAACAGCCACTCTGGAGGCACCACTCCCTTCAAGGTACAGGTAAACTTTTACATTCCTGTATTTGAAGGCCAAATAGATGCAGACATTGTAGATAGATGGTTGAATTTGCCGGAAGGGCATTTCTTGGTCCATGATTTCTCTGACCGAGAAAAGATTATTTTTGCACTCCTTCAAGCCGCCCCCCATGTCAAAGACTGGTGAGAAACCTACTGTGAGAAAAAGGACGAAGGGGAACCCTCTCTATTCTCAGCCACACCCACTTGGAATTCATTCTGAGACGAAATCAAGGAACAATATTACCCCGTGGGGAGCTATGAGGACAAATACATCCAATGGACCATGTTGCGGCAACAAAGGGATCAAGATGTGCACTAACTGACGAATCTGTTCCATACCCTTTGCACAAAGTTGGTTATTAAAGATTCAGAGAGACATTTGGTGCTCAAGTACCATGCTGTCTGCACAAATACATTCAGGAGGAAATGGAGTTCCTCGACATTACATCACTTGGCACGGCATATAGCTATGCTGCCAAGATCGAGCATAAATTTAAGCAGAAGAAGCAAGACTTTGGATCTGCGACTTTGAAAGGTGCCCCCGAACTGAAGAACAAGGGGCAAGGTCAAAACAACTCAACACATAACAACACCACAAATCCAAATAAGGACACAGGGAAGTGGTGTGAATTTGATAACAACCCCACTCACAGCACAAACGAGTGTCGGGCCAAACAGTCATTGGTGGCCGAATTAAAGGCACTCGAATCAGATGCATTTTCTGATCCTGAGTCAGAACCAGACAAAGGCAATGACAAAGGGAAGCAGATCATTGATGCGGATCCTAGTGCCATTGTTTCCACCACCAAGATCCAGAGGGAGGACCTAGAGGATCCAGAGGAGGGGGAACGCCTCTTCCATTCGAAAATGTAGGTGAAGGGTTCTCTACTGCAATTTCTTGTCGATAGCGGAAGCCAAAAAAACCTCATTTCAGCAGAGGTTGTGAAGCGTCTCGACCTACCGACCATAGCACACCCACAACCATATACCATCGGGTGGCTTCTCCCAGGGGGAGATATCCACATCTGCCAACAATGCCGCCTTCCGTACAACATCAAGCCATTCACGGATGAGGTATTGTGGGATGTTGCTCCTCTTGATGTAGCTGATTTATTATTGGGCCAACCATACTTGTGGAGGCGAAATGCTATGTATGAGTCTAGGCCTCGTGCTGTTGTTATTACTTTGGGAAATAACTTGTACATGATACCGAAGATAGTACTGCCTCTTGTCATCTCTTTGAATACTACAAAACAACGCAGTAATATTGTTTCACAAACCAGGAAATTCATTTTCCTTACAACTCGCTCATAGGGAAAGAAGAATATTGTGGCCACAACCTCGAAATAGGGCTCCCCTACACGGCTGCAGCAGATTGAAAAATTCATGGAGGAATACGAGGACATTTTCTCCTCACTCACAAAGGTTCCTCTACACTGTCACGACAAGCACTCCATTGATCTGACCCCCAACGCACCGCCGCCTGATGTTGCCATACCTCCTGCAAATACACATACAGAATCCACACATGTACTATCTGAGGCTGATAAAGAAACCAAATTTACTAAACTCATCTAGCATGTATGCCCATAGGTCCATGACATATTCAACAAATCTAATACCCAGTTCAACAAAAGTTGCTTCTTCTCAAGAAGGATCTCAACGCAATGGGCACCATTGCTTCCTAAGGAGGGAGGAATGATCCAGGTGGATATTGGTGTGGACCCACCTATTCCATTTGGACCCACACCATCAATTCTTGCAGCTTTTCACATTCGACACCACTTACTATTTAGCAGGTTTTTGGGTCCTACACTCCCGGAGCTGTTTTGGGGCCTTAATGATCCAGGTGGATATTGGTGGCCACCCACCTATTCCATTTGAACCCCCACCATCAGTTCATTTAGTTTTTAAGTTGTAGCACAACTTAATATTTTTAGCAGTTTTTCGGGTGCTGAACTTCCGGAGCCGTTTTGAGGCCCTAAACGACGCTTTTTGGGAAAACCGGGAGCAACATGGGTCCATGCATCGATGTTTCTCACATCGAAAGTTGTACTCTCGGATTTATCTTTTTAATGAGCTATTGAGTGTGTCAAACAGAGATCGGATGCCAAATTTACGTTCTCGGGAAGTTGAAACACCAATTTACCCAAACAGGACCCATAGTTTTGGTGCTTCATCTCCTACAGTTAGGTTGTTGGAAGTTTCGGTTTTTCTATTGTTTCTCATTAATAAATAGGCCCTCAAGCCTCTTTGTAACACAGTTCAGAGGTCTGTAGCCACCACATCTCTTCTCAAATATTCACTACCAGCACCCTAGCTATTTTATTTCCATTATGATTGTAAGCATATTTCTGTTATTTGATATTAATGAAATGACGCATTATTTCCGCTGCATCTCTATGTTTCTAGTTATTTCTGTATTCTGTTGCATTCCTGCATAAATACGGATCAATGCCAGTAGTTGAAATATGTTTAGGATCTTTGAGGTCCTTGATTACAACATCATGAGGTGAGAATTCTACTATTTTCCCTTCACCTGAATGAATTATCTGATAAACAGAGAGAATGTTGCATGGCAAGGTAGGAACACATAGTACATCATTAAAGTGACCATTATCAAGATGAATGGTTCTAGATCCTACAACACTAAGAGATCTATCATCACCAACATAAATATGTTTGGTGTTACAATCATTTAAAGAAGTAAACATGGCTTTATTTTTGGCCATGTGGTAAGAAGTTCCAGAATCAATGAGCCACTCATGAGAATGAGAAGAAGAAGATAAATTTAATGCATAACCAGATGTTGATGCTTGACAACCACAAGCAGAAAGTGCCATTCCTGAAGATGAAGGTGAAGAGTGCTCCAAATTGATGTTGTGCTTCTTCATTGCTGCTTCTAAGACTTCCATCTTCTTAAAACATTTGGACTCTATATAGCCATCACGATTACAAAAGTTTCAATGTCTATCTATCTTCTTCCCTTTGTTTTTATTTGCCTTATCATTTTGGTGAGTTTTTTTTTCAGTTTGTGGCTAAAATTAGTTAGGACCCTTGTTTGGTTTCGGACCATACTTTTTAGAATACTGCTTCTTGGGATCCTTTTGATATGATTGCTATTAGGCTGCTAAGGCTTTCTTAGAAGCGTTTCCAGAAGTGATAAGACCAAGGTGTAAGAGTTTTTCTTTTTTTTTTATCAAAGAATCGCAAAAGGCATCAAAAGAGGGGTTCTTGTAGGTGGTTCTTAAAGAAATTATGGCTTCTCTAGTGGAATGGAAGGTGGAAACAAATACAGAGTATGTAGGGCCAAGCTTAGCAAGAATGCAATAGATAAGGCTACCATCTTCTTTTGACCTTACAACCTTCTAAAAGAAGTCTAAGGGTCTTGAATTTGGACAAAAAATATTCAATAGAGGAGAAATTATTGGGGTCCAAAGTAAGCAACTCATTTTCAAGCTGGTGGGCCCTGATTTGATTTTGAATGCCAAAGACAGTATATAGCTTTTCCAGGGGTTCATGATGGGTGTCAATGTCAAGGATATGAAATCGAAGTTCTTGAGCAATGGACATTCCTATAAACCCTCATGCTTGATCTTGTTTATTTTCCCATTTAGCGGCTTTATCATCATTAGAAGGTTTAGTTTCTTGTCCTGTGGCTATTCTATAAAGCCCTTTACTTCTAAGTATATATACCATGTGAGGTAGCCATTGGAAATAATTGGTGTTGTTAAGAATAATCGGGCATGCATTTTCCATTTTTTTTTTTTTAAACTGAAGCTGAAAAAAAACTGAAACTAACTACTCCAATGGAAAGATATCGAAAAATTAGGCTTATTAAAAAAAAAAATGGTTCGAAAAACAGCTTCCAGATGAAGAAGTTATGCCTTTTGAAAAACTGAGTTGTAGATGCCGAATAGTTACGGGAACGGTTTGAAATTTGATGATGAAGTTCAACTTTAAAAAAAAAAGTCCCGCCCCTTTAACAAAAAACTTTTTACAAAAGAAGCTTGAGAAAGATACTTGAACCCAAGACCTCTATTCTCATAAACTAACTTCTCACCAAGTGAGATAGTAAAAGGATTATGTAATTGTTTGAAAGAAGGAAGGGGTTTTTTTTTTAGTCTTCGGTGTGTGTGCTTTTTCCTGCACAAAAAACACAAAAATCTGAGCAAAAAAAATGAAATGCAAGCCTTATGGCAGAATGTTAGATTTTCAATTAGCCTTACCAACAACTATCTATTTTTTCACTAGTAATGATTTCTCGAGATCGCACAAAGATGTGGCAAAAAAAATTCCTTCCTCATGTTTCTGATTTTCTGAGATCGCACACAACGTAGAGAAAAGAGCATACACATAGAAGAGGGTATAGATCCGGCAAACAAATAAAACCTAAATTCGAAATAAACAGAGGGAACTGAAATAAGTAGAACTATTAACAAATATAATTGCAAAACATATACTTTATACCTCTAGATCTAAACTGACATAACTTGGGCAACCGGAAACCTTTTTACATGAAACGAAAGGCATTCCTCATTGTAAAATATGCTCCGGACACAACATAGTAGTTCTCCAAGCCCGAAATTGTTCAGAAATAGTAGATCTAGAAAACGGCAATCACATGTAGTCAAACTGGTTTCGGATTTGGATCAACAACGGATGTGGCCCTCAAAATAGCTATGATACCATGTAGGAATTTACAGGGTAAATTCCGTAGATCAAAAACCAAAGGTCGCCGCTCACAAACAAATCACAAATCAATACACCAATATTATCACGTGGTTAAAACCCTCAAAGAGGGAAACAATCGATGGCTTGAGCCAATGCGGCCACTTCAGGAAATTTATTAATAGAAAAAGAAAGTTACATATGTTTCTCTCATAACTGGTTATCAGACAAATGACCCTCCATACTCTTTAAATAGAGATCATGGACCAATCGGGTGTTAAGCCACGGATCAAGTGTTGTTAATACCGAGGAGAGAGAGAACTGTCAGATCACTACAAATCGTGACCGTTGGATTATAAGTTACAAATGTACATAGTAAAGAAACACACTTTACTTAACTCTACACTAGACTAAGTTATTCTTAACTATTTCCTATGTGTCAGAATATCTTAACAATGCCTTACAATTTCTTATGCTTGGCTAAGATGTCCTTTTCCTCGGACATAAGGAAACATGTTAATGGCCCAAGACCAAGAGGCATATGGCATGAGAGAAAGTCTGCCACCTTACAGACCACCAACAGGTAATTCTAGGTGGCTTTTTTTTCCTTGAATAATAGTGATGTGTCAGCCTGCATTCACAGATAGCAATCAGAAACGACAATCCTCAATGTTGATTTGACAATTAAGTTTTGACAAAATTCCCCATTATATATTAAAATAAATAGATAAATCTCTCTCTAAACTTATATTTTTCTAAAAAATCACTATAAAATAATAATAATAATTCACCCTTATACAACTTTAATATAAATTCTTTGTTTTATCTTATCATTACTCTAAAATCTGATAAATTTAATAGTTTTTCAACCAATTTACAATTTTCGTTTCTCTAAACTCTTACTATAAAAGCTTTAATTAAATGATATGAAGCCATCTCTATCTCAATGTTGAGCCTCCTTTAAGTGGGTCGACATAAGATCAACATACCCTCTTTAAATATGTATTTTGATTTTCTCAAACTATATATAATTTAAAATGCAGCTTAATATTTTAAACAATCAGTTAGGGTTAGATTTACAATCTAAAGTTAGGGTTAGATTTACAATCTAAGTGGTATAAGGTAAGGCAATAGATAATTTTAAAAACATTAGATGGTTTGAGTTAGAGACAATTAGATGGTTTGAATTATAAAGAATTAGGTGAGAGTTTTGTATGTATTAAAATAATGTTTTTATTTATTATAGGTAGTAAATAATACATTAAGTTTTTGGTTAAATTAGGCAGTAGATAATGTATTAAGTTTGTGGTGAAACTTATATCAGTTTGGGTTTGACAATTTTTTTTTTTTTTTAATTTCTATAGTGTAACATTGCAAATTGAAATTTATTATTTTTTAAAAATAATTGAATTTATTTATCTTCAACTTGATTGGCTATCAAGTTGACTATGTTATTCCTCATTGCCTCGATTAATGAACCCTTGCAATGATAGTGATGTACTCGTCGTCACTTCATAAAATCGTATTACATCTTGTGATGTCTATCATATTTAAAAATAAATACCTAGATATAGTAACGAATGTATTGTACCCAACAAAATAAGAAAACGATATTGTGTGGAGCAAATGCGTGGAGCAAGTAATTTCTTCACACACGATCATCACTCTGTCTCTTTTCTCATGATATTTGTGGGTATTTTTGAGATATTAAGTACATTCGAAGGTAGATCCATACTCGAGCTTGTATAAACGGCAATAATTATCCAACCTCTTGTGCAATAGTTAATGCACGACAATTAATGCACACCAACTGTATATGCGCATCATTGGATCCCAACAACAAATGTACTGGCTTACATCCAATGATGTGCATATACAATCGTTACACATTAACTGTCGCACAACATGCTATATAATTGTTACCTTGTATAAACTACCCTATGCCAATATAAGTATATTTTTAACTATTTCGAAAATCACAGAAAAAAATGAAACCTATACATATTTCCCTTACTTCCGAAGTTCACACGTAACAAATCAACATGTCCCTGCTTAATGAGTTCACTCTGTTTCTTCTATATTCCTTCATCAATGGTTTTGTACATATAAGAAATTTCATTTAATAATTTAATTTATCTATTAACATTTTTTATATTTATTATCCAAAAATTATTTTTAGTTTTTTTCTTCATATTATCTTTCAATACTATATAATTTATATTATTTTTATAATAAATAAAATTATTAAATTAATAATTAATTTAATACCTAGTAAATAAAATAAATATTAAAATTTGAATTAACTTAATACATAACAAATAAAATAAGTACTAATTCAATAATTAACTTATTACTAATTTAATAATAGACTTTACGGTTATGGAGTACCTTTGTTGTGGGCTCTTTTTGTCGAAAATAATCGCTAAGTCTCACGTACCATTTCACACGCGAACAATGGCATAATTTATTTGATGTTTAAGATTTCGTAATAAAAATGGCATTGCTCTTTTCGTCGCACACATACAAATTGCGTATTGAGAACTTTAATGTCGCATAGATCACAAACACACATAGATATATATTCATAAACAATTCATAATATAAATATATGTTTTTCGGATTAATCACATTAACATATATATATATAATATGATGATGATTAACTTCTATTAAGATTACTATATTTACACATACAAATTGCGTATTGAGAACTTCAATGTCGCATAGATCACAAACACACATAGATATATATTCATAAACAATTCATAATATAAATATATGTTTTTCGGATTAATCACACACACACACACATATATAATGATGATGATTAACTTCTATTAAGATTACTATATTTACATTTTTAACACTTGTTAAAATATGTGTTTTTCTTAACTGGTTTATGAAATCACTGATATAAGACATTGGGTACATCAATCCATATATACAAGTAAATTTTTTATCATGTGCTTATAGTTCTAAGGTGCCTCGTAAATAATTTGTAGTGGAACTATGCTTAACACACTTTGCTATACAAATAATATATTTATTTTACTTGAGTCTAAATATTAATAATTGTAATGTACCATGAAACAAGAATGTAAATTTTTTAACATATGTTTATAACTCTAAGGTCCCACGTAAATAATTTGTGGTGGAACTATGCTTAAGACACATTAGTAGACAAATAATTATATGCCAAATTGAATCTTGTTAACATAGTGAACGACATCCACATCATATCGAAATGTTCACCATAAATATCCTATTAACTTTATTCAAATCCTTATCAGATGGCTAAAAAATCTCAACATATAATATTACAAATTAATAATAAATATAACATATTTAACAATAACATACATTTTAATGTAGCTATATTTAAAGTAAGTGACAGGGACTAGCAATTATGTAGCACTTGTTAATATGCACAGTGTATTTATTTGATAGATCATTATTATATTTTTATATCTATTTTTTGGAAACTAAATAAATAGGTCTATTAATATTTATCATTTTCACCACCAATAAGTTTAAGCCATTTTGGATTAGTCCATATCCCCTCCCACTAACTTGTTAAGACATAATCAATAGTACATGTATTAGCCACACCAACAACTCCATCAACAAGAAGTTATTCATCACCATGATTTAAGAACATATCCTCATAAATGATCCTTGATGCCCACATCACTCCCTTCCCTTCAAAACCCTAAATTCAATATACATGTTTTCCATGTTTCCTCTCCCAATCACTTCTCTTGCCTCACCTACATTTTGTCCTTTTTGTAATTATTCTAATTATGATTTTTCAACAACACATACCACTCTATGTGACCAAAATCAACTCACCACTTCATCATGAATTTAAAACATCAATTATTGCTTCACTTGTCATGTTTTTAGACTAGCATGGAAAATTGTCACGCATTCCACCTCCCCACCTCATCCACTTTACCTAATAAGTCATCACAATGTTGCACCACTTTTATGTAGCTAGGAACTAATAACATCCTTTAGAGATTTTGACCATATACAACATCACAATTTAACTCACATGCTTGACTCAAATCAGAGAAAATAATATATTGCTATGGTGAAGCCATATTGGATGTAATGACCAATAGTGGTTGGGGGACAATAAAATACTTGGAGAGTTAATACCTTTTCCTTTGCCTTTTCTATTAATGTAAACATTGAAGTTGAATGAAAAATTGATTGTATACAATCTCTTTTCATAGCTCATATGATTTAACACGTTATATATATAAAATATCCTATCATTGCAAAGGTACATCCTCAATTAGGTATAGATAATGCAATCATGAATTTCTATATAAATTCTTCCCTTATGACTTAATGATAATATAATCACATCGCTTGGCCATTTCTTGTTGAGATTATTATCCTATACACTAAGAATATTTGTAGTTAATGGACTATATTTGGAAAATAATTATATTTTAATTGATATAGTTATTGACTTGTAAGCCCTAGGTTAGTTTCCATAAAGCTAGCAAGGGCCAAATGGTTTCACTACTACCACTTAATATCACTCTAGAATATTTTTTCACTAAATTTCCTAATAGTAGCAACAATGGTGTTGCCAAAGCTTCCTTGAAAGTTTTTCCTATTTTTTTTTTTTCTTGAGGTACTAAGATTCCTTGTGACGAACAAGCTGTTGAAATTCATGTTAATGAATATTTTGTGGTTTATGATGGGGTAAAGTATTAAACCTTGTTGGATCACATTAAAGGTAATCTATTATCAAGGCCTGGGTTAAAGATGATTGGTATCCCTACAAATGGATTTTGCATGGTGACTCAAATATTGACAAAAGGATTTTCCAATTTGTCTTCATGGATAAAATAATTTCATTAAGGTGGTCATGGGTGGTTCCTATATTTGTTGCAATACCCTAGTGGTATTATTGGATGGTATGAACACTTTTCAATTATGATTATGCTTAGCTTCATTATGTCATCCCGGTTGAAATCCAATACCTCCCAATGTAGTTATTGGATTGTTTCAAGCACATATTGAATCCCTTTAGGTAACTCTTTTATCGGGAGCCTTAATATGTGTTTAGACATTGCGTAAAAAAGCATGTCTACATTAGTGTTACTTGTCCTTGGACTTGAGAAAAAAAATAACATTAAGGGTGGCTCTAAAGTCATTACACAACTTGTTAGCTATATTAATCTTCTAATCATCCACTTCCATTGCTAGATCCTAGGCCATAGTATTAAGGATTTACCTCTATTATCGAACGTATATTCCTTGAATATGATTCTAGCTATGACCTTGGCCTCCTATACCCAAAAGGTTCCAGCCTCAACTAATGCTGAAAATTGATTTAGATGGCAAAGAAAGGAAATAAGGGTAATATTTCTCATAATATTTTCAATTAAGAGTGTGATCGATTATGGGCCAACACCTCCAAAGGCAACCAACTCACTTGTGAGTAAGGAACATGTTTGACTCCTCTCAATATGTTACTTTTCATTTGGGGGTGGGGAGCAGCGGTTGGTTATAAATAGGGCTTTCCCTCCTCATCCAATGAGAAGTAGCAATATGAGAGGAATCAAACATGTTCCTTGTCACTCATTGCCATGTTTCATACCAAGCATGAGGATGGGCATGGGGGGAACCACCCTTACCTTGCTCAATTTCATGTCTTGTATTGTTGTTGTAGCATGAAAAACAACCTTGTCATTTTATGAAAATTATCATAAAATAAATGGGACCCTCCTAATTTTTTTCCTAACTTTTATTTGATTTTATGGTATACTAATATTGATTTTGCAATGCTTATTTTTGATTGGTGTGTTTTTTGCTTCAATTTTTTCACAATTTACTTTCATTGTTGAACTTATTATCTTTCATTAGATATTGCATTTAGTTTAAATCAACTGAAAAGTTGCTCAAAATTTTGTTATGCAAATTGTGTCACTGGAATCTTGATCCACATTAGGAATGAATGAAATAAATCTTATATTCAGATTCAAAAATTGCAACTAGTTTACTTTTGTATTTGGATTTAGGATAACTCTTAATGAGTTTTTTCATAGTTTTCTTGGTCATGATGGGTGGTTGAGGGGGAGGGGTGCTCTATGGCCCTGAGGAGGACAAAGTATTTAGGTACTCATGGAATCTTGATCATATGAAAAATAGTGAAATAGAGGTATATGGTATCTACTAGGGAATTTTGTTAGCCAAAGAACATTGCGTAGACACACTTACAGTTATGAGAGATTCTCTCCTTGTCCTACATCATCCAGTCAAAGGATCCCTCCCAAAGGATAAATATAAGGAAGACATTATGAAAAGAATCAAGAAAATTGTGGAAGATATCCCATCTGAAGCATATTTCCACTTCCTACGAGATTTCAAAAAACAAACAGACCAGTATGCTAACGAGGGGTGTAAATTGAAGATAGGTGAATTAAAGATCAATTGCCAAATTAAGCCTGCTATAATCCCCTAATGGCAGATGAAGTCTATTAAAAAAAAAATCTAGTAACATTATGTTTTGTACTTGTTGTGTTTTGTTAGGGTAATTTTGTATGATATTCACCTACAAAACCCCTTTTTTTTTTGCTTAGATATATTATCCTAAGGAAAATCATGTATTTCTATTAGAAAAGAGAAAACAATTGGTAATTTTTGTTGAAATAACTTTGTAATGCCTAATGTACTGGTTGCGAACTAGACACATAATTATATAATACAAATACTCTTTTTGGTTAAAAAAAAAATCTAGATCATGGTTAAAAAAAATTTAGATCATGGATATTTAGATACACGATATATAAATCCAAGTCCCTCATTATTGCACTGTTTAAAGATACCCATGACCTCTAAACTTGTAGATATACTTTTCATGGAAAATACAAAAAGTGAGTATGCCACTTAACATAGAATGTTTCTGTTATCAATAATTTATTAGGATCTACAATAAATTACTATTAAAAAAAAAAAAAAAACCAATATTTGGATATTTTGGATACCTGATATGTGCACTGAGTAGATAGGTACAAGTAACTATTTTTGTTTTACTATGGACCCGAGGTAAATCTCAACACGTTATATGATTTATCCTGAATTTTAGATTCCAGATACCTTTATCCATTGTGATCCCTACCTTTGTATCCAAACCTAAGTATTTTGATAAACTACTCTTTTTTGCAAACATTTTGACGTCTAGATTTTTGGATTTGCCTCCCAAATAAGTTACATCTTTCTTACACTTCAAAACCAAACATCTAGATCTAGAATTGATTTAAATATTAAGCTGGGACATTTTCCACATTGTGTCAGATTCCAGACCATCAATTATTCATGTTAATCAAAGATCTAATAAATTGTGATATTCCCATTAGTTTAATATTAAATACACAAGCACTAACATTATTTAAATTTTAGATTAAACCTATGAATTCACAATATGCAAAATTAATGTGAGGAGAATGAAATAACCTCGAAATCAATAACTACCATAACTTAGTATTTTTGCCATATATTCATCTTTTCACAATATATTTATGCTCTATAATATTGAAACAATATATTTATGCTTTGTAATCTTGAACTTCAATTAGTGAATGATATCACTTTTGCACACAATAAGAACCTATTAATAGGCAAAACAAGTTAAAGCTTGTTACGAGAGATAATTTTTTAATCATTCTACACTCTAGTAAGAAATTTCTTTGTCTTTTTAATATCTATATTATTTTTTATTATTAGAATTTTTGTAATTTTCTTTTTAATTTTGCCTCTGCAGATAAAATGACAAATAAAGAAAATACTAAGCAAACAAAAGTAGAGGAATCATAGTTAAAAGGTAAACAACGAAAGATAGAATAACTTGAAGAAAAATAATATGATGAGGATAGAAATTGGAATGCAACATTTCATTCAAACACCACTCATCAAAAAAGGAAAAATAATTGTCTAATATGGAAAGGAAATCATGAAATATTTAATCTTGGAGATGTTGTATACGATTATGACCAAATGAAAATATCACAATTGACACCAAAGGTCATGATTACACAAAGTTGCATCCAACACAACTATCTTACCTTATATGACGTGATACATTGGATTATGTCCCGTGTCAATGTTAAAACTTATACAATAATTAATCATGTTAGACATGTAGTTTGGTCTTTCAAACCTAAATAAATAACTATAATGCATAAGTGAGACCCTCCTGATGTTTATTTAGATAAATGACTTTTGAAATAATTTAAAGAAAAAAATTTAGATTAAGGGAAAAAAAGATGGATAATTAAATTAAGCCTTGGTGTTATGACCTTGACTATTTCAAAATCAAACTAGATAGGTAGTACCCTAATTAGATGTTTAAAAAGCCTTACAAAGTAGTTATTACAATGTTATGCAAATTATATGGGGAAAAAGTTCCCCAAAATTTTAAATTACAATGGGTTCCCTCAATGCATCAACTTTCCAAAAAGGGTAAAATATTAAACTGTGCGCAAATCTTGTTTGTATTAACATCTTGCAATCAGTCAAGATGACCTTAGAATCCCCTTCAAGGTTTGGAGTTGGTTTCTTTATGTCAGTGTATTTAATAATGCAATGTGTGAAATAACTCCCTTCCCACTCATGAAGTAGAGTTGGCCACCTGAGTAGAAACTTGTTCATGTTTATTGCTTGTTTCTATGGGATAGTGAATTCAAGAATCATTTGTATCATATTTATGACAATTTTATGGTTCCTCTACATTAATTATTACTTGATAAACCAAATTTGAGGCTTAATCAAGAAGCTTAAGGTGCCATCAAATAAATGGAACATCTGGATGTGTTGCAACCCCTCACTTGCTATCAAAATATGCACATGGAAAGTTGGTATTAAGAGAAAATTCATATCAAACAATGGCTATAGGTATAAATAGATCACTAATTCGAAAATAAAAGAAATTACGACCAAATTTTCCTTTTAATCTTGGCATATGATCTTATTGAAACCAAGCATGATAGGAAGAAGCCAAAATGCTAGAATATGTATGACTATATTGTGCAAGTTTGTACATGCATGATCATGATGATATAGTTATTGTTAATATAAAATCAACTAGGTATGAAGATTCATATACCCATGACGGATATCCTTATGATTGTACTTTCAAAAGGGAAAAGAATATGATGAAGTTGTAATAATAAACTTTATGGAGAATGAGAATGAAAAAGATTTAGCTTTTCAAAAGGAAAGGAAAAGGTAAATTTTCAAATAAAGTAATAAAATAATTGCTTTTGTTAGCAATAAAGATTGTGATTTGGTTGATCAAGAGAAAAAAGGATGAACAAGGATATAATGTGGGTAAAATTATGAAGAATAAGACATATAAAACTATGTTCATAATTCTTAGAAGGATGGGAAAGTGAAAGCAGAAGCAACACAAAATGAACATTAATTTTCAGTGTTGAGTAGAGTACTGAAAATTCAACTCAAGGGTTATAGAGCGTTGAGAAAGAAAGTAAAAAATCATCAATGGAAATGTATGATGTGGATCATGTTGGAGAATGTAACTAGTTTCAGTCTTCATAATTTGTACCTTATGTATTTTATGTAAAAAGAAAAACAAAAGAAAAAGAAAAAATATTATTATTTTCTAGACAAGCATGTTCTGCATGCTTATAGGTTTTTGAGTCAAAGACCTATTTAGATCGAATGTAAAAGAAAAAGAAAAATATTTTTTAATTATGTAATTTTGGGACAGAAACCCCTCTAGATGCCAAGTCAACCTACATGACAAGTCGACCTTGCCCCAAAAGACATGTCTATTTGCACCCCTCTAAACTATAAAAATAGCGGGAAGATGGAGTTCATTTGGACATACACACTTAGATGTTTTTGGTATGAAACATCACAAATAGGGAAGAGAATATATATAGCCAAAATATGTAAAAGGGGATATCTTCTTGTGCTAGAAATTGTGGAAGATTTGTCTTGGTTCGTCTCTTGTTGTTGGTCTCTTGCTGATGAATCTGGTAGAAAAAAGGAAGGTTTGACTTGGCATCTAGAGGTGGAAGTTTCTATGGTTATGGGTCTTTAATCTCTCATTTGATCTGATTCTATAAGAAGAAAATTTTTTTAGGTTTTCCGCTTGGAGGAGTTTTGCCTTGGCTTGGAACCTATATCTTGTGTTCTATTATCTTTTGTGATCTTTATGTTTTATGGTAATTGTTGGATGAGGAAAGAAACGTAATAATAAAAATGCTAACAGTATCACAAGTAATTACCATGTAATGGAAATCTAATGATAAATGAAAAACCTCCTGATTTCCAACATGGTACTAGAGTTGTGGTTGGACAAGGAGGTCTGAAGATCAATAATTGTTGGCTCAAAATGATATATCTATCTCAGAACTATGGACAAGCTCATCACAAAGTGGGCCCCTCTCCTTTATAAGAGATCAATATATATATATTCTATGATTTAATTATTACATAATGTTTGTATGGTTTGAAATCGTGTCAGTGGAAACCCTAGAAGATCTGATTAGTGGTGACGATTCACTATGGCTCGTGTAACTTAATTACCCGATGTATTTCACAACGTAATTGGCTCACAATTTAATAATTAAACACAATTATTCATGCATGTGGTCATTGAATAATATACACATGCTATCATTGATCCAAGAGGATCTCCAAGTACATGTGGCTTTAAAATTGCTCAAAAATTAAAGTGGCTAGATGACAATAAGACTAGGACCATGTCGAAGTGTTCTCCATCTTGATTCCAACAGTGTGAACGACACTCCAATCTGAGCCCGTATGGAGAAGCTAGAGCAAGTCAAATTTGGGAAATGGGTCAGGTTTAAGTGTCCTACAATTTCACCATCAACCGGCAGGGAACCCAGCACTCGAGAAGCGGGTGAATTTGTTGGTTATTTAATTTGTCTAATAACCTCCATTTTCGAGAAATTTTAAAAAATCTTATATTTATAACTAAATAAAAAATACAAATAAAAATATATATTTAGGTGGCGGGTCATCAACCCTACCACCCACCATAACTATAGGCCAAGTTAAAATTTATTTCGGGGGACGGGTTGTCACCCCGCCACCCCCCAGTGACCGTTATGTATAACATGTGGAGGTGGGTATGTGGGCCACCACCGGAAGAGCCACCTACCCATATAATATATCCATCTATATAAACCACTGGAGGCAGCATAGAAAACGGGACCGACGGGGATTGAATCCGCCCGAGTACCAACCCATGTGGTCAACCCCCAAGCGGGCGGTCCCCTAAACAAGACTTCCAACCAAAAACAAATCATGCCAATTTTAAATTCGTTTAAAATAATGTGCTAAGTATGGAGCGGGCGGGGTTTGAACCCAACCCGCTTCCACATCATCCGCTCAACTTGGCCACTGGGCCAACAGCCACGCCACATGACTTTGTTAAATTTGTTGGTGCCAACGAGGAGCAACGAAGCGGATTTGTGCAGCAGGGCAGAACCACGACCCAACAAGAGGGTGGAACCATGCCCCAGGGAATCTTGAGGGGCATCAAAAAGATTCCCTGAGGTCCAGAACTTGTCAGAGTCATAATTTGACAAATTTTAT
Source organism: Pinus albicaulis (assembly GCA_034641835.2). Classification (NCBI taxonomy): domain Eukaryota; kingdom Viridiplantae; phylum Streptophyta; class Pinopsida; order Pinales; family Pinaceae; genus Pinus; species Pinus albicaulis. Next base: position 1,214,453,252 of record CM076583.1, on the reverse strand, counting down.
GTCGATTTTACATCTCTCTACGACAGAAACTCAATGGCGATGTTCGTTTCAACATCAAAGCTCTTCATTTTTGGCCATTTTCCAGATTGGAGGTATAAGGGTGCTCTATGTAATTTTACTTGTACTTTTTCTTCTTTTTTCCACTTAATCAATGAAGGCCTCCCCACGGTTGAGCAGGGCTCAGAGATGTAGTCCAAATTGGACGAAATCTGTAATCAACTTTTGGTGTCTTGATCTCATGCATGTTATGTTCTCTTTGCTCTTCATTTTATGTGCTTAGGTTTCATGATTTTCAAGTGCTACGCTACATGTAATTCTTTATGCATCTATAAGAAAATATCTTGGATCAATCACATATATATGATCTCAGGATTCCTATGCATCGTCTCTTTTGACATCGTTGATGCTCGAATCTCTATATCACATATCATGTAACATTTCTCTATTTTGCATTGTGATTCGATATATATTGATACGAATCACACCAAGTGATGAGACTTATTTCTTCTAGTAGCGAGGGGTTGTATCGTTAAAATGGATCGATCTTGTGCATCACGTCCAATCTCTGTGTAAAATTCACAGAGAAGATATATATAGTCATAAGTATTTGTTGACAACATTGCGGTAATTTCTTGTCCACGATGGCACGAATCAGTCAACCGAAACTCATGACATATGATTATTAGCTTGTGGCTCCTTACTCTATAGACATTGCTTGGAGTTATGAATAATACATAATTCGGCTATGATATTTATAAAATTTATGAAAAAAAACAGACTTATTCTCTAAAGTAGCTCACGTCAATGCTTATGGAATTGCTTTCTATAGGAGCATATCAACTCATGACATTGATAAAAAAATTGGGCATTCTATTACCATGGCTCATTTTTGTACCTCATCGGTATGAAAATGCTCAATGGAACATGGATATCATAGCAAAAATAAGGTAGAGATGCATACAACAATATTACAATGACATATATGATGTATGATGGAAATCTTGGCATGAAAATTTAATGACAACCATGACAGTAATATAGATACATATGTTAGTAATCATGTGTGGTATAGTTATAACCTTAATGTGACATAAGGAAGGAAACAAAATCATGATCTTGTGAAACATGAACCATCATTGTTAAAAGATGATTGGCCCTTGAAAAATCGAAGAAGGACCAAAATCCCTGTGAAAAAGTGAAGGACAAAATGCTTTGGAATAAAGTAGTTTATGGTGATCATGAAAGGCATAGGTACACAATATTTGTCTATGAGGTATGTATAATTTGTATATACATGTTGAGATTATCATAGATAATAATTCTGTATATTAGATCTTGAGATGAAATGCATTAGGGTTTTGCAACATATTGTGCATAACAAGAATACAGGGTTTGTGGATTTTACTTTTCTTTTCTCTTTTTTTTTTTCGGTATCTAGGGTTTGTAAACCCTAGATGTGACCCTAATTTTTTATTCCCTCTAAGGAAACCTTAGCAACAAAGAAATAATATCCAGGGTTTGCAAATTCATTTTTTGAAAAAGATAATCTAAGGGTATATGGTTAAACCCTAGCAAGGGTTGAAATAGGTAAAACCTAATATTTGAAATTAAAACCATAGAGCTGATGTTTCCTCTGAAATTAAAAAACATAATAAGGGTTAGATAAATATATATATGGTTTGTAAATATAACCCTTTAAGTACACCCTCTAAGAAACCATGGAAACCCTAGATTGACAGTATTGACATCCTAATCTTGTATTTGTATATTTTTCTTGGTTGTACTTATTAGTGAAAATCGTAGGTACATAATAAAGGAAGCAAGATGAGAAGGAAAAAAGGATTAAAGCACATCAATACTCATGCTTGATGATGATGAGAATGATGGAAAGAGGGAACTTTAAGGACCTCAATGAACATAATGTTGAAGCTTCCAGCTAATGAGCTCATTTCATAACACATTGATGATTGAAATATGAAGCAAAACCTTGTTGCAATAGGAAGATAAAACATGCAAAAGGAATGATGACTTCACAGGGAGAAATACATATTGCTAAAGCGTGTAAAGAAGCTGGAAGGAGAGTTCGTTTGACAATATTGATCAACATCATATATGTACTCCTGAAGAATGAGAAAGAGATGAAAAAGACAACTCCATATAAGAAGGATTGGAACCTATTCCTGTAGCAAAATTTGATATCATGGAAATAAAGGATCACAAAGATCCTCCACATGAACACATTTATGAGGAGATTCTTCAATATATAGAAGAAGAAGAATTATGAAATAACATGAATATACCATACTCACAGAGTATGGAAGAAAGCTTCCTAGAAGTTTGCAGGTACAGTTGTAGCATGAAGGAAGTCCCCATCTTCAAAATGAGAAGCATTTTGATCCAAAGGAAGTGGACTAAGATGATTGGTTGAAGAAAGAATAATTATCTTTGAATAATTACTGAATGGCTAGGATTATGGAAAAGTAATCTAGTATGGAGATAGACCATACAAAATGATGTTGATCTCAAAAAGAAAAAGTAAACATAATTTGATAACTTGAAAAAAGGCCATCAAGTTGACGTAATCATAGTATTAATGTTTTAGTATTAGTTATCTGGTTGGTATATGGTTTTTCTACCTAGAATAATGCCAGTTGAGGAAAGTGAATCTACCACTGGTTGTTTTGAACTCAATTCAATGAATACATGGATTGAGTGGATGGTTTTGGTAATCCTTGGAATATTATGTGGTCAAGGTGCCTATATCATCTTGGGGTGGAAAGGTAGTAGTAAAAAAGGATAACTTGATGGTCATGTGATGATGAAAATCACTTTCATGATGAGAAGAAGCTATTTCTAGCTCTACTTCGATTGGATCAAAATACTACCTTTGTTGATCATGACTAGAGAAAACTGATTTGAGAGGTTGATGGCTCGAATCCTGTCACAATTTGGTTCCAGGAGGATAAAAGTTCAATTTGATGAGATCTAAAGAAACGAGGAACCTTGCAGCTAAGATCTTCATGAAGGACTAGTAGTTGATATATTAATGAAGGCACGATAAAATAATTTGTGGATTATGAATTCCCAATTAAAAGCGGGTAAGGAATATCCTTTATGCTTAAGAGGGAGTAAGAAGTATCCTTAGTTTTTTTTTTAAACGCAAAAAGGATATATTCCCTGATCAAGAGGGAATGGGAATCTTCTCCCTAGTCGAGAGTTAGATGGACATTATATTATCTTCTTCATGTGTCATGCACTAGACCAGGACTAACAATCATACATCTAGTGAAAGCCATGAAGAGAGAATGGGGTCTGGATGATAGGATAAGCATCTAAGATTGATACTCCTTGATGATAAAGAATCCAAGATAGAAGTGGACTTAAACTCTTTGAGGATTGAATAGGTATCCAAGATAAGAGTGTTCGAAGAGGACTATAATTCCTTGAGGATGGGTGATCTGTATTTATAAACTTGAAAGTTTGATGAAATGTGCAAGTAAATTTTTATGTCTTTTAGGCAATTAGGAATTTTTCAAAAGCACATAAATTAATGGTTTTTAAACTCAATTTGCAACATAAAAAAAATAAAGATAACAATACCATAAACAATAACACAAGACAAAAAAATGATGGAGTTCACCCCTCTTGGGCTACATCTCCTGGTCCAACTTCCAATGTTGGTCCTCTTTCATTAGGTGCTCAAATATGTGATCATATGGATTTTCAGTGCTCAGAATGCAAAAATAATATCTCCAATGGCTCCAAAAGAGTAAAAAACCCCAAGTTGGGCTCTTGTTGGGCTCAAATTGGCCAAAAAATAAAGAAGTTATGCTCTATAGAAGTTTCGTTGCTAACTTATCTACAAACTGCACTGACCTACTAACCATTCTACGAATCTTCCATTTTTGGAACTGACAATCGACAATTTCACTCAGCGCTGGTGGAATTCCCGTCAAATTGGGTGCAAGATGTCACTTCCTTTAAATTCCCAATGACCCCCAGTGAGCGGGAAATATTGGGCCACGTGCCATCATCTTCGCCGTTGGATTGGAACTCTGTGCTGGCCCATTATAACCCCACATATAACTCCACTCTTCATTGTGGTTTTTTTCTATGGTTATTTCAAACTTCGCGCCAAACAATGGACCCATTATAAAACCATGCTATACATTATGGTTTAGCTATCATACCACCGGGGTTTGCTCGACTTGCCTGCAATTTTGGTTTGGTGTGGTTATTACCGAGGCTTTGGGTCGGGGTAAAGCCCGAGCCCAAGGCTCCTCTGCCTGTGGTCTCATGGGCATGGAGTGACCGGGGACCAGGGCTTAACCCCGACCATATCCCATAAACGCCAACCAACTAAAACATATATATCGCTTTGCGCCTATGTAAGTTAAGACTAACCCAGTGGCATGGCAGTAAGGCATTGTGCTGCCAAACCATAGGTCTCGCATTTGATCCTCCCCAGTGGAAGTTTGTCCATACAAAATTTTACAAGATCGTTGAGAGGCCACGTCACTTCCCACCATTGGCCCACCTGGCTCCCATCCATTGGGCCACATAAACCAACATTAGACAAATCATAAAAAAACAATTTCGAGCCAATATGGAGAGGCCACTTGACAGCCTTCCATTTTCCCAATAAACACATTAAAACTTCCTAGTCACCTTGTCTATTCAACATACGAACTGCATAGTCATCCTACCTGCATCCAAATTGCAAATTTTTCATTTTTTTAGGAAAATTATCAGAAATCAATATCGAGATCATACACTATCGATTTTTAGCGATTCAAGTTGCGTTCGATTTAGGGTGACGAGATATACGTTTTGGTACCAGTTTCTAGCACTTTTAAACAATTTTATTTTTGAGCATTTTACTGATCCACTAGATCATTCCTCACGACTGAAATATTTTGGACCTCCAAAAGATCATTTTTAGTCAACAAACATATGAGGTTACAGTTCCATCACCCTTCCAATCTCAATCCATTTGGCTTTTCTTAGACTTTTACCTTTGAGCCCCACACGAAGGTACTCCACATTCCCTCATTTTGAAGTTCTTGTTTTCCTATCAAGGATGGTGTCTTGTTGTAATTCTTAAAGATATTGAGGAGAGAAATATTCAACTGAATTAATATGAACATTATCTCCTTGATCTAAAATCAAAGGAGGCTCATACAATCTCAAGTTTTCAAAATTAACAACTGCATATATTTGCATATGTGGAGGAAAATATAACCGAAAGGCATTATTACCAATATTTTCTAAAATCTTGAATGGACCATATCTGATTGGTTTAAGTTTTGTATCTTCTCCTTGGAGTCTTTCCTTGCTAATGTGAAGCCAAAATTCATTTCGCACTTGAAAACTGTGATCAACACGATGCTTATCATGTCTTGTATTTTGCTTGGCTTGACTCTTTTCCAACTATTCTTTAAGCATCTGATGCACCAGTTGGACTTGTTCAATTAATTTCTTGGTCTCATCTATGTCATTATGTCCATCAATAGAAACATATTTCCCAAAGATAAAATCTAGAGGAGATTTTGGTAAGTATCCCAATCATGCCTCAAATGGAGATGTTTGAGTCGATGAATGCTTGGCTCGGTTGTAAACATGCTAAATATAGTGAAAATATTCATCCCACAATTTAGGATTATTTCTGTAACAACCACGAAGAATATGTACTATTGTTATGTTCACCACTTCTATTTGGCCATCTGTTTGTGGATAGAATGTTGTGCTCTTTTTCAATTTGGTGTCCATGAATCCCCATAAGCTCGACAAAAATTTCCCGACAAATTGAGAATCTTGATCAGAAATAATGGATGTGTGAAACCAAAAATGCACCCATATAATTTGAAAGAAGATTTTTTCAGTCTGTTCAACTTTAACTTGCTTGTTACAAGGCATCAAAATACACATTTCGCTGAAATGATCCACAACTACATAAAGATAATCATGACCTTTCCTAGACATAGGTAGACCTCCCACAAAATCCATAAAAACACTTTCCCAAGGACAGGAAGGAACAAGAAGTGGAGTATACAATCCCAACTTTCTATTGCTAGGATTACTAACATCACATAAAGAACATCCTCTTACATATCGTGACACACTTTCAATCATAATAGGCCAATAACAATACCTTTGTAATTGTGCCATTTTCTTGCCTACACCAAAATGACCAACAATAAGAGAAGTATGTGCTTCCCTTATGATGTTGACTCATTCTTCCTATGGAATACATAGCTTTCCAAGATGATACAACAATTTATCATGCTCATGATAATCTAATTCCTTTACTTGGTTACCTTGACACAAAGTTTCATATACATCCTTAAAATCCTCATCTAAAGCATATTTCTCAACATAGTTGTCATGCATGATATAATTATGCTTAAGAATAATGGATGCACTAACAATTGGCCTACATAGCATACCATCAACCTTGTTATAGATACCTTTCTTATACCTTATCACCAAGTGGAATTGTTGTAAGAAACCCATCACTCTGAAGTGCCTCGCTTGTTGTAGCTTGGTTTGTGATTGATAGTATTGCAACGGTTGATGATCAATGTGAATGATAGTTTCCTTACCCATCAAGTAATTTTTCCATGTTTTCACACTTTGCACCAAAGTATACAATTCTTTGTTATATGTAGGATAGTTAATCACTGCACCATTAAAAATTTCAGAATGAAATTAGATGGGCTTACCATGTTGCATCAAGACTACTCCCATGGCATAGTCACTTGAATCAGTTTGTATCTCAAATTATTGTCTCAAATATGAAAGTGAAAGCACTGGTGTTGTATTGATTCTTTCTTTCAATACCTCGAAGGTTTTCTGTTGTTTTCCTCTCCACTGAAAAGCATGTTTCACACTTGTCAATGCATGTAATGGAGCTTCAATGGAAGAACAATTAGAAATTAACTTTCTCCAATATTGGGCTACTCCAAAGAAGTTTCTAACCTCTGTTACAGTCTTGTTTTTTGTCCAATTCGAAATGACTTTGACCTTTGAGGGATCTATCTTCAACTCACCCCCTCCAACAATATGAACCAAGTAGACTAAAGAAGTTTTCCCAAATTCACATTTAGACATATTTAAAAACAATTTTTCTTTCTTTAAGACATTTATAACTTCCCTAATATGCTTGACATTCTCTTCACGAGATTTTCTGAAAATCAATATTTCATCTAAGTAGACTATCACAAAATCATCAAGAAAAGGCCTTAAAACAACCACTCATAACCCTCATGAATGTAGCAAGAGCATTACAAAGCCCAAATGGCATAACCAACCACTCACACAAACCTTGCTTTGTCTTGAAGGTTGTCCTCCAAATGTCTCCTTCAACAATCCTAATATGATGATAGCCACTCCTCAAGTCCAACTTAGTGAAATAAAAAAAATCTTTCAATTAATCAAGTAAATCATCAATTCGAGGAAGAGGGTAACGGTTCTTTACCATAATTTTGTTCAAGGCTCTAAAGTCCACACACATGTGCCATGTTTCATCCTTCTTTGGCACTAAAAAAACAGGTGACTCACATGGTGATGTGTTGGTATGATGACCCCTTTATCAAGCGACTCTTGGAATGTTTTCTCGATTTATGAATTCTCCATTACTGATATCATGTACATGCCAATGTTTGGAAGAGGACAATCTTGTTGTAATTAGATCTCATGTTGAATTCCTCTTTTAGGAGGAAATCCTTTAGGCTCTTGAAAAATCTCATCATAGGTGTTAACATCCTCAATTAAATAATATTTTAACCTTGCATCACATCCTTGGAAGGCATCATTCTCAACATCATTTTTGGGTTTGATCATCAAAAGTACAAAATTCTTGCTAGAATTAACATGCCTCTTCATTTTTCCAACATTCACAAGGGATAAATTTAATTTCTTGTGATGTGTTGTAGCAATATACTCAATCCCATCTTTAAACAAATGATAATTTTTCTCATGGTGATGAAATATGGCTTTTCTATCATAAATATATAGGCTTCCCAAAACAATACGACACATGTCAAGTGGAAATACATAAAGTTCTACCTCATCAATGAAGTTTGCAGTGATGGCGAATTTCAATTTTCATTTTCTTGTCACTTGCAAGTTTGCATTGTCACATACCCAACCCAAAGGATAAGGTTTAGGATGAGGAATGGTTTCCAAATTTAGTTTCTTGACAATGATTTTTGAAATGAGGTTGGATCGTAATCCACTATCAAACAAAGTGTCTATTTTGTTATGTTTTGAGATAACTATAATATGGAAAAGCTGTATTTTTCTTTATAATTTTGAGTTTCATTGAGGTTACTAAAAGAACTAGTACTTGCAATAGAGTCCTTACTTTCAATCCCTTAGTTGTGATATTTGTTTCATTTCCAGAATCATACCCTAAATCATGTTGTGTATTTGCAGCATTATTTGTTTCGGGTAAAAACTCCCTAGAGGTTTGTTGGGTCAAAACCTCCACAGATCAGGGCATTCTATTCAAGAAGGACTCACACAACCATACTTGTATGTTAAAAACTAGATAACATCGATAGTAGAACTCACCCGTAATCCTACGTTTGATGTAGATCCCGCGGGGTCCAAACCCCCAGCAACCCTTCTTCCTCCTTAACCTGAAAACCAAGAAGAAACGTGCACGGAAATCTAGTTGTACAACATATAATTACCCTAAATGTCAGTGAAAACCATGTGAAACATCATGTAAACAATAATAAATGCTTAAATAATAATCTTTTCACATATACAAGTAGATGTTAACACATGAATTCAGGAACAAGATGGTTCTTCTTTATTACAAACAGCATGTACAGTAATAAAAAGTGGAGAGATCACCTGAATCCTTCCACGATCTTCGAACAGACCGTCGTCCGGATCCGTCCCGCCCTTGCCTCGCTAAGATACTTTCAAGACTTGTGCACTCGAGATGGCATATGAACTGATGAACATCTCCAGGAAACAAGGGTTTCTTGTAAAAATCTGGGAAAGTGCAAGAGGCACGGGAATTCAGACTTGAATTGGGATTCCAACATAGTATAATGTCTATAAATTTCTCTCTCCCTTAGGCCATACACATGAGGGGCTTTTATACTCCCTCGAAGTAGTTTCAATCAGTTGGAAACAGTTGGCCACGTGCTGGGGTGGTTGAACCACTGGAGTAACCATCAACCCTGCCCGAAAATAGGGAATTTTTATATATTTTTTAATGATTTTAAAGGCATACGCGGAAAAGTACATGTGGACTCGCGTATACACGCGGAAAAGTTTGGGCATACCCGCGTATGGGATTTTTAACACTGTTTTTTATGAATTTTATTCAAGTCTGTGGGAATGGGTGCCCAAGGCCATAAAGACAATCATGAATCACATGAGGGTGAAAAATGATGCTATAACAATATTTTTCTTTCCTTTGTTGTTAAACAGTTTGGGTCTCATCTCAGGATGAAGTTTCCAATGATGGTATTCATCATGGCCTTATTTTGAATAGTGTTTGCATGTGAGTTTTTCTCCCTCCTTGATGGAAGCATTATTTTTCCCTTTTACTTTGAATTTCCCCTTTGCTTTGTCTCCACCCTTGAATGGATTTTTGTTTCCCTCTTAGGGAACATTCTTCCCTCTTGCTTATAAATGAGTTGCATGTACACAAACTTCATCATATCTGTAGGGTTAAATTGCGAATTGTGTGTCTCAAGTAACTATGTAAACCTAAAATGTATTTGAGTAGAGTGTCTTGAGAGGATAAATATACATCTAAAATCAACGCTCTTCTTCTAAACTCTTGGGTATAAATTTACACACTTTGACCCTTAGCTTGCCTAAAGTTTTTCCAATCTGTTATAGCTTTTTTTATATATGATAAAGGATAAAAATTTCTTCTTAATGCAACCACAAAATCATTCTAAGAAGTTATAATCTTAAGTATTTTCTTGAGATCCTCTTGAGTTTTGGCTTCCCACCAATTCCAACCTTAGATAAGCAAGTTGCCTCTTGGTCTCATCATATTTGATACTTTTTATCCTGCAATACACTCCAAGTTGATGAACCCAATTATACAATTTATCAGCATTTACCTCTCCATGATACATAGGCATTTCAAACTTTATGTCAATTTTTAACAAAGGAGTTTTACCATGTCACTTTGGACACTCGAAAATTTGGCCCAATTTCCGACAGCCACTTCGTCGCTATTCCGACACACAGTCGTCACAAGAGTGACAGTTCGAGGCGGGACAAAATGTGGTTATCCATTACATTGCAATTTCAACGCTTTTCCAAAGTGTCGCAATACCGACACTTTTTCCGAGGTTTCCAAACAATCCTCGCTCTTCCGACGTTTTCAAAACCGTCGCTCGTTCGACGTTTATAACTGTCGCAATTCTAACGACATGTGTTCCGACGTTTTGAACGTCGCTCTTCTGACGTTTCTAAACTGTCGCTCTTCCGATGTATAATCATGCTTTTAAAGCGTCACAAAACCGACGCTTTGAAGGTGTCGTTCTACCGATGCTTTGTAGGTTTCACTCTACCGACGGATTGAATGTGTCGCTCTTCCGACACTTTGAATGTGTCGCTCTACCGACGCTTTGTAGGTGTAGCTCTACAGATGCTTTGAAGGTGTCACTCTTTCGACGCTTTGAAGGTGTCGGTCTTTCGACGCTTTGATAAAAAAATTAAACAGCTGCTGATTTATTGCCTAATTTTGTTTTACAGTGTGCCAAGCTGATTCAAGGACTTTTTTTTTTTTTTTTTCTCCAGTATTTGCAAGAAATGAAGCTAAGTCATAACAAATTGACTTGATAGTTGTGATGTCAGAAAGTTATGGGGTTTCATACTGAAATTTCTAACGAAGAATACTGTTACTAAGGTTGACGACTGTTAGAGGCCCTTTGAGTACAATGAAACACTATCTGCAATCAGTATCATCTGTATATCACATTTCGTTAGTGTTTAAAATGGAAATATAGAATATAACTGATGGTGGGGTAAACCCACAGTCCTGGTTTTCTCATTACTTCAATCTCAACCTATTCTTATGTCGGGGACTGGAAAATTAAACAAATAATTCTGAGAGCTTTAATATCTCAAATCTCAGAGATTTGAGATATTAATTTCAAGGTTTATTATGTGCATGTAATATCTCATGCAATACCATCAGATTCATTCTTCTTTCGGGGGAGCTCTACTCTCAACCTACTCTGCTTCCTTTTAACTGACAAATTAAGTACACCTGTGTATATTAATATCTCAATCCGAGATTGAGATATTAATTAAATATCCTCTTTTGGTTAAAACCCCGTATTTCATATAAACCCATCACCCTTGGCCGATACATACATACACTTGTTATGTTAATGGTTGGATGGGATTGGAACACGCTCCTTATTACAATAGTGCTTGACCACAACAAACATATAACAAGGCAGACCACACTAGCCTTTAGTGATACCATTCATTTTATTACCAGGGGCTTTATATAATGTTCGGGCTACACATATATTATTAAACTTGTGTCAATGCGACCAACATGCCATACCGTGGTTAAAACCGTAAATTGTAGTTAGGACAACGACAATCAACATATATATATGTGTGGGGCCCAACGCCTACGACCCTTCCACATCCAACGGTGGATAATACGTCACACCGGCTTCAACGATCCAACGATCCAACTGGATATCGCATGAGTTAATTTCATGATCATTAACTCGCGATGAGAGTGGTTTTCCAAAACTACTTAAGGCCACGTGTCAGTCCATGGCATTGATCACGTCCAAATGGGGAATACATCTTACCATATAAAGGCGGTGCGATATGCCAGAAACCCATCTTTACTGTGCGGCCCTCACGGTTCCGACTACTCTTGCTCAGGGTTCCACCTAACTTCAAAACTGAATCTTGCCCACAAAATAGAATTCAATATCTACTCTCCCTCGATTCTCGCTCGGCAACCAGGAATAACAATTACCTGCATCCTTCATGAACCCTCATCGATTCCCATTGGTCTATTCACACAAGGTTAGAGCATATTCGGGATTCGATTGTCAACAAGTTGCGGGGTGTGGCTTCCATACAAAATCCAACATCGATTAATACAGGACTTCGACCTGTACTATCTATGCACGCCCTCACGGAACTTACACACACAATTCATATATTATTTTAACACAGGTTTATCACGCATTTAAGCACCGAGACTCATAAAAAAATCAACACCTCATCAGATACCGAGTACCATTCAAGCCCTCCAGTTACACAGGACATCATTCAACTCAACTACAGAGATTATTCACACAGATATTCAAGGCATTCCACACAAAATTTAAATCAATCAATACACAAATACTCAAGGTATTCTCCCACAGAGTTAAACAACGAATGCACAGTTATACTGAGACAAATTCCTCATTTATACAGTGACCAAACTTACAAGCTTTTAGCTGGCCAGATCTTCAATCGATTGGCCCTTCTCTTCTACCCTGTCTCCTCTACAGTTCTATGCAGCCTATGCAGTTCTCTATGCAGGTCTCCCGACTCTATCACAGAGGTTTATTTTTATATCAATTACAATGAATCGATTCTAATTTCTCGATGAATCACAAACTCTTCAAATTCCTACAGTTCCAAATTAGACTAACGCTCTGACAGATAGAGACGGACCACCTCTTCCTATGCCCACTAATCATTCAGGCAGTTACATTTTCCTCTACAAATTAACTAAATTAGCTCAACTATGGATAATTTCATAGGGAAATAAAACATGAGACCCCCCTTTACATTTATTTATGTACAAAAGTTGTCTTGGGTCTAATGCCCCTACATCAATAACATTGTCATCCCTATTGTTTAAATTTCATAATTTATAATCTCCTGAAGCAAGCAACTGGACACAAACCACATGTACAACATATCAACCATGCAATGCACAACCATGGTGGTATCTTTGATCAGCTGTAAACTTGATGACATCTTTTCTGAGATTCCCTAGTTCATATTCACTGGCTAGTTGTAAGAGTGCTTTGTAATTTTTTTAATAATGGTTATGTTAGCTGGACTCTTTAATGCACTAGCTAATGAAAAGGTTTATAAATACTCTAATTTCATAGTTTTGGATATCCTCATATGCTATTTCAGACTCCATATTCACTCTCTGTTGAGCCCTAACTGTCCAACATCAGCGACACTGTATTTCTTTGTCACAATCTGCAAAAACTAAATGGCTGATGTATGTGGATTCAACAAATTTCGTTCTTAAGCTTTTGGATCATGTCCATAATGTTTTTGGACTGGAATGGCTGCCAAAAAAATTTAAAAAAAAAACACGGGGTATCATCTATATATCACATTTCGTTAGTGTTTAAAATGGATCTCGATAGAAAGTTAAATGTCTTCCAATTGTTGATTTCACTAGCAAATCCACATCCATTTTTGTTCAATCAACTTGAGAATTTGCACATGAAATTCAATAATGAAAAAGGCAGAAAATGGAAGGTCAGAGAAAGAGAGAGCTTGCCACAGAAGATGGAAAAAATAATCTATTAATTTACAAGAATGGACTCCAGCAAAATGAAAAACCAAACTCAGAAAAATACCAAGAATCCATTCGATTTATACACAATTCTGCTAACTAATGCAGGTCATTGAGATGCAAATTAACACCTTTACAAAGAGCCACACGTGGCTAAATTTTCATACCACCCATTGGCCGTTCCCATATCAGCTACAATTCCAGCCCTGGTAGTGGTGATTTATAAAAATGGTTACCTTTGAACGCTTCTAGCCATAGTAGAAACTCAAAACATATCGTGTAGGATTGAAGCTAGCAAGTACCACTAAACATATAATGCACAAACATATACTGTTCATGTTAGATCGAAAAAATAACACATAACAAACATTGTATAGTTAGCAGAACAGAAAACTTGAAAGTTCAAAACTAAATTTGAAAAGACTGAAAGAAATATACATTTGCAAGCTCTCTGAATCACTTACAGAATGGAAAGAGAATAATAATAAAGCCAATAGGGTAGAGGAAAAATTTTGTCTTATCCAAGAAGGGTAACACTGTAGCACATGCATAGAAATATCTGAAGTATTAAAGATAAACGTATAGAAACAACTTAAAAAATTGAACCTTAATTCAGTTCAGATCTAATAAATTTTATCAAAATAAACTTACCATCATAGCCTAGAAAGTTCAGGTAATGGTAGTAAGAGAAGGCTACCATAAAGAGCAAATTTTACAGTAAAACAGGAACGAATCCTTGTGCAACCAACATCAATTTTAAGGCATTTGCAGCACATCTTGCATCAGAAAAATCAACAAAACATAACACTAGAGGTTCTCCACCAGACTGCAAAGCTCACAAAATCGCCAACATTTCATTAGACCTCGTTAAAATAATTTGAGTTTCTATCTATCAATAAATAAACAAAATATACTCTGCTTCAATAGCAAACAAGCATTTATAAAAACATGACACATAAATTAAGATCCAAGCTATCCTTTTAAGATTAATTTATCAATGAATACTCAAAATTTAGACTATGCTTACACGTCTAGGCTCCTTTTGTACCAGTCAAACTTCTTTGAAACCAATGAATGGATGGAAAATTTCTGTTGTCAGGTTAAGAAAAAACACTCTAAAGGACAAGCATACATGAATGACCAGATAAAAATCAAGTCACTCTACATAACTGAAAGCCTACCTAAAAGCAATCAATCTTCATACCGAAGTAGCATATATTCAGTTTCACAATGACCTAATGTCATCATGTACTCAACAAGTCAATTGTTGCAGTGTCATACAACCTCAAGCCTCAAACATCTTTACAAGTGAGCATTTCAGGTCCGATTTAGAACAAACCTGTTAGAGATTTCACTGAAATCAAGTTACATTCTAATGCTCATTTAATATAGAGATTAAGATTCTGAATCTATGATGTTACTATTGTTTCCAGGATTTTTTTTGTACTTGTGCCATACCCACCTCCACTAATAGTAACAACAATGTTGAATCTTGATCGGTCTCCATCCATGGGATTTTAATGGCCCTTAGATGTGAGATTGACATGCCAAATTGAATCATTTCATAGAATTTGCAGCTCACGGAGGAGCACCTAACCGGTCGGTTAAGTATGAAACCGACTGGTTTATGCATAAACCAGCCGGTTCCGTACTTAACCGGCCAGGTAGGTCTGGTTAACTGGCCAAAACAGGTGAGAAGAGGCTATTGACCGGGTTGCAAGGCCGGTTCCAACCGGAAGCCCTCCTGACCGGCCAGTTTGACCGGTTACAGGTTCAAACCGGCCGGTTATATATATATATATATATATATATATATATATATATATATATAAGTTATTATTTTACACATTTATTACAACTAAAAAAAGGGAAAATAATCAACATTTACATATATGTGATCATATATACATATTGCATGCCTTAGGAGTTGTGTCATACATTTGTTCGACAAATTATTCATAACCTTTAAGTTCACTAGCAACAATGTAGTAGAGAGAAGAGTTGCATTTGAGTGTTCAAAAATTTGTTCACTTGACCTTTCAATCAGAGGTACATCATAAATACCGTCACTGCTATCTCCACCATCATCATCTAACTCACCATACAAGTCTTGGAGCATTTGATTTGTCCCATCATTAATGTGAATTGTCTCATTACTGTCATCATGATCTACCTCCATGGGACCATTAAAATTACCTTCATCATTCGCTTCATGTTCTTCACCTTGTACAACATCATTTCCAATACTAATATTTGCTGCAATATTCTCTTGTACTGGTGCAACATCATCTAATCTACTACTATTTAGCTGTGGAAGCTGGTTGATCATCTGCAAAAATTTGGGGGGCAACTATGCCTTTATGATAATTACAAACATTAATAATTAAACATTAGTGTGCATATAAAAAATATTAAAATAATATAAAATTTTACGATATAATCAAAATGAAGATAGATAATTAATTACCATGGGACCATATTCATTTGATCCACCATCAATGTGCCCATATTTCCTACAATGCATTGTTGCTGTTGCTATTAAAACTCTAACATTATTTCTCATACAACATTTTTTGCAAGGGCAATAAACTCTACCATCACCCCTTTCACCCTTTTGAATTTTTTTCCCACCTCTAATGTTTTCTTCCATTGATGCAAATTATCCTATAAAGAAAATAATAAATCTCTCTCAATGGTGTAGAAAACCCAAGACTTGTTGAACTCAATGGGAGCTCAATATATAAGCAAAAAGAAAATAAAAGTGGGCTTTTTACAAATTGTGAGCTTTTTACAAAATTGTGGGCTTTTTACAAAATTGTGGGCTTTTTACAAATTGTTTATTTTTTTAATAAAATGTGGGCTTTTTACAAAATTGTGGGCTTTTTACAAATTGTGGGCTTTTTACAAAATTGTGGGCTTTTTACAAATTGTGGGCTTTTTTTATTCTTAATGCATTTTTCTATAGAATACTAAACAGATTTGTCCAAAATTTGAGATGCAAACTGTAGTCTCTACTATGTTTGGAAAATTGGAGGTTTATAAAAGATAAGCTGCGAACAGAATTGTACCACTATGATAAGAAGTTGTCAAAAGCATTCCTTTTTCTTCACAAACGTGAAACTACCTTAAGAATGCTTATGGTTGATATAAATATTAGAGCATGGAAATTAAATGTATTAGTTATGCTAAAATACTGAATAACAGCTTGAGAGTGCTCTTCAGATACTATAAAAATGCACCAAATTAAAGTTGTACCATTACTAAAGATAAATGGCCAAAAATAGTCAATTTTGATATCATGAAGTTATGTCTTTCTCGGTAGAAAACTGAGGATAGGATGGAAAATATGAGAGAACTAAGTTCCAAGGACTAAAAAAACAAGGCCAACATAGTTCTGCCTTGAATCAGAGACAAAACAAAGCTACCCAAAAAAGTGTTTGAGAGCACCCATTGAAGCTCCTATATGTAGCAGTGTCAACATTTTCCTATTGAACAAGTTTGTATAGTCAAAGCCATAGCAAGATCAGATAGCCATGATCCTAAATGAGAACCAGAGCCAAAGCTAAGACAGATCCACGTTTAGCAGAACAAGATAGCCATAGCAAAGGATCTGACCACAGAACCAGATCATGAGAGATAGCAAGATTCTTGCTTCCACTGTGGAAATGTACAAACTGTACAAGGGCTTTGCTTCCAGCGGATTTCATTGTGACAATAATTGATATGGTGTTGTAAGCGCTCTTTAGTAGAATCTTAAAGCCATTCTGGAATTCTTTTAACCTGGAGAGGGTTTTCTTTGGTTATAAATCCTCATGTTCAAATTCCATTGTGGATTGGTTGTGTTTGATATTATGTTTTTAGTGTCCGCAGTTGAATTTTCGCACAGAAAAGTATCAATCTAAAGCGAAGCAATTTTGCAATGTTTCTTTTGCTTCCTATTGTGAAGTATTTCGCTCAGAACTCTACTCGTTGTAACAGAGGTCTTGGGCATAGAACAGGGGACTTGGGTTTTTTGGAATCAAACTTCAGGTTAAGATGCTCATCTGAAGAATGGCATAGTGAGCCTTAACATGGAGTTGGGAGTACCAATTTGAAGTGCAGGTAGGGCATTGTACAATAGACCAGTTAGATTTCTGGACCCTAATACAAAAGTTTATTCTTCTTTCAAAACACATTTCTCATTTTCTGTAACCAATGTGGGTCCTATTCTTGTTTCAATTGGGGATGGATTAGCATTTGTTACTACTTCAGATGATCACACTCTGGGTAGCCCTGGAGGCTATTTGGGGGTGATGAGTCCAATAGGTCTCAATGAAATGTTGCCCTAGCCGGGGAATACTATTGCAGTGGAATTTGATACTATTTTGGATGTTGAATTCCACAATCCTAATGGAAACCAATACCTTCAGCTCCAGTACCTGTTCATAAAAGAGGGTGCCATAGTCATTCATGCGTGCAGAGAGGGTGAATTGCAGGCATTACAACATGAGGTGTTGTTGTTGTTTCATTGTCCACTAGATTGTTTGTCTGGTTCTGTTACAAGCGCAGAGTATTGAAAAGGACAAACAAATTTAATTCAGATATTGTGAAATTGCCTCGGAAATTCACCTACAAAGAGCTCAGCAATGCTACGAAAGACTTTTTTTGAATGTGATTGATAATCGATAATTGCAAGCAAGGGTAATCCCCTTGTGAAACCCAAATTTCTGACCATTATCTAAAACCCGATGACAGAGTCATTGTAATGAACAAGCGCCTAGGTCCATATTACGTCCAAATCTACCAAGCACCAAGATCTATAAAAAAAATCCATAGTATCTGCGAACTAAGAAGAAGAGGCAGAAAATGTATTCTACTTACCTATTCGAATAGTGGTTGGGGTTTACCACGGCAAAAATTTGACAGAGCCCATGTAGCATTTCTTATCATTGAAATTCTGGCAGTATCATTCAACTGGGCAAGCACCTGCCTTAGAGCTCCATGACTGAGGGCAAGATCCCTAAATTTTGCAGAGTCTCCAGCAATATTTCCCAAATCCCAAATAGCCTTACACGAACACCAGTTGAACTCAAAGTTGGGTACTAGTTTTTTAAATCAAATTCCAAAATTACAGACATGTAAAGATAGTTGGGAAGAATAATTTTATGCCTCTAAAATAAACATGCTACCTATTCTCGAACATTATCATTCCCAGAGGTAATAAGTTCCACAAATATAGGCAGTGCCCCGTAATCAATCACAACCTTTGTATTCTCAGAGGTTCCAAAAAAACCCAAATAGGCTCAACCCTACTATAGGAGGAAGGGCCTGCAGTAAGAACTTACCATTTTGCAAGAGCTGAGGGCGAATGCTGTTCTGCAAGAGCTGAGGATGAATGCTAAGGGCGAATGTTGTTCTGCAAGAGATGAGGGTGAATGCCCGCGTGATATCAGACGTTAATGTTTTTTTTTTTAAATCATTTTTATGTAGCGCGCATTTGATTTTTTCATTTCAAATCATTTTTATTTACATTTTATTTTTGCATTTCTAATACAAGTGACAAACAAATTTCTACAAGAGGTTGAAATTTTTACTAGAATAGCCATGAAAGACTAATTAAAATGGCTTAAAATGCAAGTGGAACTTAAAAATAAATGTAATTGAAGGTTCTCCCCACTAAATTTTTGCAAAAGTGCTTACATTATTTAAGTTATCTAGGATATTTTTTTGTATTACACAATCTAAATTAAATAATAAAATAGTTGGGTAGTCTTATTGTTTCAAATTAGGACACAATTTTCAAATGGTGATGAAGTTTCATGTGATGATTAACTGAAAATATTCTCCTTTCCTATCCTTGAAAAACTATACAAGGTTCTCTGCTGCCACATGAAACCCTAACTCATGTAGCAGCATAGGACCAGTCCTCCATTTTGCTCGTCATAAGGCATTTTGCACGTATTTGACGACTAGTATTTGTGGATTCCCGTTTTCCGTGACATGCTAGGAAGGATAGAAGACTTAATTTTGACGTTTGAATTTTTTTCAAAAACATTCTTACACCCTTTAATTTCCACGTACCAATAATTTTACAACACTAGTCCTCTTCGCAATTGCAAGGCTGTACTCAAAAAGTAAGGAAAGTTACTTTTTTGGCTCACTCAAAATTAAAAATTTAATAAAGGAATTACCACTTATCATTATTGATATTTTAGAATTAGAATCAATTTAGTTTTCCCAGTCCTATTACAGAAAGTTCACAAATCCTTTCTTTTACATAAAACACCAAAGAAAGAATAAAGCCCGTTTCCCTACAAACTTCCAAGGTTGTGATTAGTGAAGCAGTGAAAAAGTACGACTATAGCACTAAAAAAATAGAATTCCAATCTGCCCCAACATGAAGTAGTGTTAATATAGCTGGTGGCTTGGCTTGATGGTCAAACAGTGAATTACACAAGCACAAAATAAAAGCTTTAGGCGTCTAGTTCCTTACACTCACACTCTCAAGGCATTCAGACTTAGGCCGAGCTGAAGATTGGCTCCGAGGAAACCAGATTGGCTGATTAACCTGCCATATTTTAATTTCATAAGGTATGTTCAAAGTTTGAACAGCTAGGGTAATTTATTATTGTGAAATCATAGTTCTAAATTATCTCTTATTCTGTGAGCAATGTAATCTATTAATTGTAAGTAGATTCATTAAAAAAATTCAAACTGATTTTGGCATGAATGATGACAATTTATATATTAATTGGGTTTTAAGAGTATTTGTATTATGTAGGAGCACTGGAAAGAAAAATCAAGACTTCATTTTCTGTTTTCCTTATTTTATTGAGCTAAACTGGAGAAAATTGAATATGAATAGTGAGTTAATTGTAAGATCAATGGGCCAAGGCCATACATCAACATTGACCACAGTGGGGAAGTGTAGGTGACTACTTATTTTACTTCTTCTTTATAAAGAACAATTGGTAGATAATTGTATTATTTGAAATCTATAACAAATCCAAGCAACAAAATTACAACAAATAGAAAATTATGCAAAAAATTCACCAGGGCACTAATGTGTGGATACCCTATCATTTCTTAGATCCTCATAACTTACCAACACCTACTATATTGGTATACACATAATATGGCATTTACCCGAAGTATTTCATATGTATCTAGAATTAAATAAGTTGTATGACAATTGTTATGGCAGATATAAGATGTGTATTATAGTTTATATTTCAATTTTTCTTAAGTAGCATGCATGTGCAGTCCATATAGTGACTACAATTACCAAATATATTTTAGTGAAGATGTGAAGATGATCTCTCATTAGGTCCTAATTACTTAAAGCATCATTAATTAGCTTTCCAAATGAATAAAATATGTTAACAAATTAGTAAAAACTAGGAAAACAATTCATGCTTTAAAAAAATATGGCACAATGAGTCACACTCTGAGATTTATTTAATTACTCATCAAGTGTCGCTACAACATATATATGATCACCGTTACCATAGAAATAGACATGTGACCATCATTTTGGTTTCGCCAATGACATTCCACATCATGAGCATTGTTTAGGGTTGATTGTGTTGATTTTTTTTAAACAAATCATTTATAAATTTTATGGAAATTATAGACACAATTTATAATCACATTACAAGATCATGATGTATGGATACTCCTTATCATTTCTTAGATACTCACAACTTACCAACACCTAATATATTGATATACACATCATATGGAATTTACCCCTAGAATGCCACATGTATCCTAAAACAAATTAGTTGTATGGCAATTGTTATGGTGCATATATGATGTGTATTACAATTTATCTTATAATTTTGTTGAAGTAGCATACAAAAATTTACATAGTGATATGAGAACCACTCTCTAGAGTATACATCGATTTTGTACACATGGCTTTTCAATTGCTTTTTAAGATATATCATTGGTGATGATCACATGATTATATAATGAACCATTAAGTTGAACTATGAAATTATTCCTCACAACACACACACACACATATTGATGAATTAATAATTTTCTCATATAATTTTTTTAATCTATTTTGAAAATAAAATAAAATTATATATAATTATTTCTAAGAAGAACAAGAGAGAATTCCTTACCATATCTTCGTAAAACATATAATAGCAAGAAAATTAATCTATTGAAATTTCATTTCCAAACATATTCATGGATTAAAATGAAGATTAAAAGGAGATATTCATGGATTTACGTATAACATCACCTCATAATTAAGAATTTAAATGTACAATATTGATGACACATAGGTTAGGAGAAAATTAATCTATTGAAATTTCATTTCCAAACATATTCATGGAGTAAAATGAGGATTAAAAAGAGATATTTATGAATTTACTTATAACATCACCTCATAAAAGTGTAAATGTACAATATTGATAAAATTTATTTATATATGATAAATAGTAAACCTTTATCTCACATGTATCATATAATATTATAAACAAACACATTCTATAATATGCAATAAAAGTGAAATTACACAATCCACATGGAAATACGACTTAGTTCAAGCAAAAGAAAATAAAAAATAAACCATAAGTGACACAGATTTTGCAAAGGCATATAAGTGTCATTTATTGCATATAAGTGTCGTTATACCGACGGCGGCCAAAGCGTCTCTATTGCGACGGATGCCTACAAATGTCGCAATTGCGACACTTAGACATTGTGTCGCAATTGCGACGTTTGGAGGCAGTCGTCGCAATAGTGACGCTTTGAGGCATAGTGTCGCAATTGCGACGTCTTCCTCCAAACGTCGCAATTGCGACACTTTGTCTAAGTGTCGGTATTGCGACACTTTGCTCTAAACGTCGATATAGCGATGGTTTCGGGTGGGATTGGAAAAATTTGGGGAAATTTCCGACATTTGGTCAAAAGTGTCAGAATTTCCCCCAAATGTACTAGTGGGAGAATGTGGAGGTATTTGTGAATGGGTTGATGTAGAATTATATGAGGGTTCAGATGAAGGTGAAGAGAAATGTGGAGGTAGAGTTGGTGGGCTTTCACCGTTGCATACATTCCCTTTTTGAGGTTTGTCTCCATTTCCTCCATTTCATCCTTGAGGATTTGAGCTCTCTACTTGCAACCTTGAGTTCCTATCCTCATAAATAACTTTCAACATTTCAGTCATTTCAAAGAATGATTTTCTGAAAGTCGTCTCATCCTCAAACATATTGTCAGGGCCTCCTTCATGTGCCATGACTGGTGAGGCTTTGGGTGACACTTGAGGTGAAACTTGAGCTAAATATGCTCTCCTTGAACTAGCTTGATGACTTGTTCCCACAAGCTTTCCTTCTCATATTTTGAGCTTAAACCTTGTAAGCATAAAAAAAAACTTGCAACAGAATTAAAACTTCAAACAACCAAAGCTCCGATACCAAACTGATATGTATTTATAAACTTGAAGGTTTGATGAAATGTACACGTTAAATTTTATGTCTTTTAGGCAATTAGGAAATTTCAAAAGCACATAAATTAATGGTTTTTAAAATCAGTTTGCAGCATAAATAACAAAGACAGTAATACCATAAATAATAAAACAAGACAGTAAAATGATGAAGGAGTTCACCCCTCATGGGCCACATCTCCTGGTTCAGCTTCTAATGTTGGGCCATTTTCAATAGGTGCTAAAATATGTGATTACATGGATTTGAAGTTATCAGAATGCAAAAATAATGTCTCCAATGGCTCCACAATAGTCAAAAATCCCAATTTGAGCTCTTATTAGGCTCAAATTGGCCAAAAACTAAAGAATTTATGCTCTAGAGAAGTTTTGCTACTAAATGATATACAAATTGCACTAGCTTGCTAACCATTCTACGAATCCGCCATTTTTGTAAATTCCCAGTGAAAATTTGGCCTTGTGCCGATGGGATTCACGTCGAATTGGGTGCAAAATGTCGCTTCCTTTAAATTCCCAATGACCCCTCATGAGCGGAAAATATTGTGCCACATGCCCTCATCTCCGTCGTTGGATCTGAACTCCACGCTCGCCTATTATAACCCCGCATATAACTCCGCTCATGAATAAGGTTTCATTCCATGGTTATTTCAAAATCCATGCCAAACGATGGACCCATTATAAACTGTGCTCCACACTGTGGTTTTGTTATTATACCACCGAGATTTTCTTGACCCGCCCATAACTGTGGTTTGGTGTGGTTGTTACTGGGGATTTGGTCCGGGGTTAAGCCGAAGCCCTCGGCTCCCCTGCCTGCGGTCTCGTGGGTGTGGGCTAACCAGGGCTTAACCCCGACCTCCTCCCCCAAACACCAACCAATGAAAACATATATACCACTTCAGGTCTATGTAAGTTAAAACTCGCTCAAAGGCATGGTGATAAGGCATCCTGTTGCTAGACCATAGGTCTCTCATTCGATCCTCGTCAATAAAAATTCATCCATACAAAATTTTAAGAGCCTGTTGGGAGGCCACGTGGCTGCCCACCATTGGCCCACATAGCTCCCATCCATTGGGCCACATAAACCAACATTCAATCAATCATAAAAAAAAAATTTCAAGCCAATACAAAGAGGACATTTGGCAACCTACCATTGGCCCAATAAACACAGTCAAACTGCCTAGTCACCCTGCCCAGTCAACGTACCTACATCTAACCTGCAATTTTTTTAATTGTATAGGAAAACGATCAGAACGCGATATCGGGAGCATACAATATTGATTTTAAGAGATTCAAGTTATGTTGGATTCAAGGCAACGAGATCTACATTTCGGCACTAGTTTCGAGCACTTTTGAACACTTTTAATTTTGAGCACTTCACTGATCCACTGGATCAATGGGTAATACAACATAATAATAGTCCTAAAATGACATACCTATTGAACATTAATATGGGGTATGTGCCTTAAGAGGTAGTGTGGTGTCTCACATAAAGTCTTCCAACAATAATCTTTGATATAAATAGAGCTTGACAATGTTGGTTATGATGTTAATGCCTAAACATGGCTTATCAGTCTGACTCTTCTTATGAGAATATCTTAGTTTGAGATTATCTATGTATTGGATGTACAATTATGTATACCTCCCAAGGTAAGAGGGAGTGCTGGAGAATGTGACTAGTTTTGGTTTTCATAATTTGTACCATTATGTATTTTATGTAAAAAGAAAAAGAAAAATTATTATTATTTTTCTAGATAAGCGTGTTCTTTGTGCTTTTAGGTTTTTGAGACAAATTCCTATTTGGATTGAATGTAAAAGAAAAAGAAAAAAATGTTTTTAATTATGTAATTTTGGGAAAAAAACCCCTCTAGATGCCATGTCGGCCTACATGAAAATTCGACCTTGCCCCAAAATACATGTTTATTTTCACCCCTCTAAACTATATGAATAGAGGGAAGATGGAACTCATTTGGACACACACGCACTTGGATTTTTTTGGTCTAAAATATCGTAGATAGGGCAGAGAAGACATGGAGAGATGAAATATGTAAAATAGGATATCTTCTTGTGCTAGAACTTGTGGAAGATCTGTCTTGGTTCATATCTTATTATTGGTCTCTTGTTGATGAATCTTCTAGAAGGAAGGAGGGTTTGACTTGGCATCTAGAGGAAAATATATTTTTTGTTATGGGTCTTGGACATATCATTTGATTCGATTCTATAAGAAGATAATTTTTTGGGTTTTCCACTTGGAGGGGTTTTTCCCTGACTTGGAGCATATATCTTGTGTTCTATTGTCTTTTGTGATCTCCATGTTTTATGGTAGTTGCTTGATGAAGAAAGAAACATAATAATAAAATGAAAATAGTCTCACAAGTAATTATCATGTAATGTAAATCTAATAATAAAATGAAAAACCTTATGATTTCCAACAAATCAGAGTGGAGAAGAAATGATAGCCATGCACATTGACTTACATGAAGATGAGTTAACAAACAATTCTAATAATAGTTCTTCGAAAGAGGCAATTAATACAAGGTAGAAATTCCCAAACTACATGATATAAATATAACTAAGAGCACCCCAACTCAAACAACTATTACTAAGACTACTGAAATGATCTCTCCGACATTTTTTATTATACTAATTTCCACTTGAAGTGGGACCATAACAAAAAGAATATTGGATTTGGATCAAATAGAACCCATTGAGTAAATAATAGTTCCATTGGGAGACAATTTCTTTAGCAATGAAAAGAAAGCAATAATGAGAAGACCCAAAAATATAAATGTAGACTTTAATGAAGAATATTCTTTCAAACATCATTTGGTTTCAAATGCAATAAGTTAGTCGCATAATAAAGTAGCACAGGAAACAAGAACTACATTAGGTGCATTTGCTAATTCCAGTGATTGATCAATCAATGAGTTAGACAATGAGCTAGATAAACGAAAGTCTCTAGTTACATCATTCAAGAAGAGATTAAAGGATAAAAAATTAGCAATAGAAGAATAACAATAGAGTCATGTTAATCAACTCATAAAAAATTATGGTAAGATTGGAAAACAAAAGATCAACATAGATAGGAACTGGAAAGATTAAAACAAGAAAGTTTAAAGGAAACAAAATCAAAGGGTAAATTGATTGAAATTAAATTTGAAGGTATAACATAAATATGTAGAAGTTATCAAAGAAAAAGCACTGACTATTATTCACATTTAAAAGATAATAAAGAGTAACTCTTTAATAATGTAAATGACTTACAACAATTTTATTATGAACTAGTGAAATCTTCTAATAGAGTGAAATTTCAATTGGATGATCATAAAAGTGCTTAAAGGGCTTTAGAGAAAATCATGATCTTTGACGAAATAGAACAATCAGAGAATATCATTAAAGTTTCTACTAAAGAAAAGTTCCAAATTCAAGTATCACTAGATAATTGTGTTGTTATTGGTTCAAGCATTAATGACTATATTGAAAAGGCCAATCAATGGTGTTCTACTCTCTTGGATTTTGCTTTGGATATCATAGAGGACTACAACATGCCATATGTTGGACCTATAAAATAATTTCTAGTGAGTCTACTCTGCATATAAAATATGGAGAAGTAACAAAAATAAAATAAAGAAAATATATCACAAATCAACTCATGGAACAATGAAGTTATCAAAGAATTTGTGACTATTTCTATGAATGTGCGAAGTTGAATTCTATTTTTTTTTTAAATGTAGAAAAAAAATCTAAAATTGAAATAAAATTTGTCAATGTGAAATGGGTTTGGATAACTTAAATTCACCTCTAATTTCACATTTAAAAAAAAATATTTGGTCAATGGGAGACATGCTTTTACCAAAAAGAAAGTAGAAAATAACTTGAATCCCTCTTATTGGAACTAATTAGCAACATATGCACCTTTTGTGATAGATGAAGTGGAGGAGCAGGATTGGTTGGAGAAGCTAGATAAGAGTCTTTATAAGGAAAATAATTTGATGTAATGGGGGATGGAAAATCTGAAAATTTATACTTGTATGTTGCCATGAAGTTTGGAGAAAGGATTGAATACCTATGGCTAGAAACCTTAATGTGAAACTTGTATATTTATATTGAGTTTTAATTGAAGGTAAAGTAGACATCTTTTGAAGAAGTTTTCATTGGTTGAATAATGAATGGTATTCTTGCACTTATGTGATTTGTATATTTTGTTGTTCTTCCATGTATTTCATGTACAATTCTTTTTTGTGGAATTTTATATGATTTAATTAAAGTGATACTGGATACGAGTACGCATGATTGAATTTTTTAGATGACTACTTATCTGAAAAATAATGATATATGTGTTTTCACTAAAACATATTATTGAATAAATTAAATATTTATTTGTGTTTAGTAATAGAATATAAATCTCATGTATGATGTCAATGAAATTTTTTCTTGGTCGTGATAGGTAATTAGATCTAGTATTTATTAGAGAGTATATATAATATGTTTAGTTAGATCTTAGTTATATTATAATTAATTAGTCCAAATTGAATTGATATTAAATCAATTCCAACTCTCTTATTGGAAACCAGATCCACATACTAGTGGAAATTGCTACTACAAATGAGAGCAAGTTCAATTATGATTTCCATCAAGAAATTCTCCCTTGTTTTTGGTGGAGGAATCAACAATCACTAGTCAATAAATGAACTTGTTTAAATAAGTTGTGTGGGTGCTTCGTAATCTTGATGGTAGGGTGTTGGACCTTGTTAATTTTTATTCACCCAATTATGTTGAAGATAGGGATAATTAGTGGGATTGACTAGCCCAATTCCTCGCAACATAAAGCTATAAATTGTGTATAAACTTTAATAATGTGGATTTTTAACATGAAAATTTTTGGCTTAAGCTTCTTCGCATACCACAACAAGAGTGTATGACCAAGAATGGCCTCAAGGCCAACCTTGTACTTTAAAACCCCCATAAGTATCAAGAAACTAAGTCATCAAAACTATGGTTCACTTGGTCAAAACTTAGAGCTATTATCAAAATCATTATGAATCACTTGGAAAGAGTTATGATGTAGAAACACAACACTTTCTTCTTTGACTATGATGGTGAAACTTGTGGAGAGGTCACTCTCTTTGACCACCACCCCATCATTTTTTATATTTTCTAAGTAGCAGCCGAAATAAATGCCTATATATTTTACATGCTTAATGTTTCATATCTTTGACACCTAGATTGCATCCAAATTGTTTATATATTTAAAAATTTATGCCTTGTTCATAGGGGAAGGATATTTTTTTTTCATGTATTCAATTTTTCCCAGTGTGGGTCTACTCAAAAGTATGTAGAGTGGGTACTCATTGGATGCATAATTTAATTATGCATCCAAAAGGTTCCTACACTTGACATCTAGGTAAACCTATAAGAAGATAAGCCAAAAATACATTTTAAAATAAAGTAGTTTTCTTTCTTTTCCTTTAAAAACTCGTAGCTCTTATTTTATTATTTTACTCAAGAGGCCCATTTTAGACCTTTAAATTCCCCTATTGATGCCATCAACCGAATGATGAACTTCTTACAAGATTTTGGATGACATATTGTAGTTGTGTGGCTTTCACGCCATAAGCATTCAAGGAGGAGTTTGAAGAGGACTCTTGTCATCTTCAACTTACTCACTATGATGGCACCCTTCAATAATGAGTTGCCAAATTAAGACAATTATTTAAGGTTGATAAGATTCAATAGACTTGATATTCCCAAATTAGGTCTCATTTCCATCAATGTAAGACTAGATATTGGTCCATAGAGGCCTCCTTCAAATGACTTACTATCAAGTAAGTGTATAAGAAAATTAGAATTTTGAAGATAGAATTAGGCATAGTTACCAATCAAGAGACAATCGAGTGGGAATTTATTATGAATTATATCACTATTTTTCAATTGAAGTGAACTCTAATGCATGGATGCTAGCCATGCAAAGTTTCATTTACCAAGTCCTTTTTATTAGGAAGTGTCTCTTGAGCAAGAAATAATTTATTACTAGGACTTTACCCTCACAGAAGTGATGGAAGTACTAATGAAAATGTTCAATGGAAAATATATTGAGATATACAAATACCATGTGATATCTTCAAAGCCACATGGGTCATTTTTGGCATGTTTTGCTAAGGTTTTATAATGTTCTTGTAGGGAAAAAAATCTCTTGCACTTTTTTGCTAAGGTTGTATAATGTTCTTGTAGGGAAAAAATCTCTTGCACTTCTCATCAACAAAAGTTTCACCAAAATTATCCATAAAGTGAGGTACATTGAAATACATACTAATTAACAACTTATTACCTTAATGTTTCATATAAGATTTTGGTCAAGGGTCATGTCTTGCATTTTTTTGCATCCTACCTTATAATATTCAACTAGAGGAAACATGTTTCATTCAGGTCTATTTTATCCTTAATAGTGTAGTTGTATAAGAGGGTGTGGATTGGCCCAAGAGTCTAGGTTGAATTCCATAGTAATCAAGTTGGATTTTGATAAAGACTACAATTGCATAGAATGGTAATTTTTTCTTTACACACTCAAGGTTATATGCTTTGATCAATTTTTTTTATCTAGGTGATGAAAGAATTCTAACATACACTTCAACCCACATATCTAGTCATATAAGAAAATAATATGAGTTATATAATTTTAGTATATTAGGAAAGTCTACCCCATATCCCCAACCATGTTACAATCATCATAGAAACCTCATATTCACCTCGTGCATCATCAAAATTTTGAAGGTTTTATCAAAAGTATTCCTTCCCTTGGGTTTAACACTAGTATAATGGTCTCAATGGTCAATTTTCTTATGGCTTTTTTCTCATTACATTGGAAGACAAAGTGTTAGTAAATGATACTATGAAATATATTTATATGTTTTATGGGGCATTGGGTTGTAAGATTCAAATGGCCAAAAATAGTGAGATATTGTACAATAATGGATTTATCTCTAATGGTGGGCCTGGATTCAACCTTGGCAAGATTTTGAGTTTTTAGGGATAGGGTTTTCCTCACAAAATTTATCAAAATTCCTTTGGGACATAGTGTTATTATGTATAGTTCAAAAAATGGACAGATGGATTTCTTGATCTTTATCCTTAGTGGTAAAATTTTATATTTATTCTAAGCTTATGGCATCCACTCATGTCTTTTATTTTTCTTCTTGGTTTCCATATAATGTGACCTATCTATGACTAGAGAATCTACTTTACGACTTTTTCTAGGTTAGCTTGTGGAGAAATAATTGTTTCTGTAGCGTTAACAAGGGGCTTTGTTATAGTGCAAAGAAATGGAATGGTTTATGATTATTGGGTCACCTTGTTAATCCTAGGCCATATGTTCCGTTTGGTAAATCAAAGTTGTGGAAGGTCAAGAGAACTTAAAAAATGCCCTTGTGAAATTGTATTTGAGAGGGCCTTGTTCTGTAAAAAGTGTTAGAACAATCTCAAGTTCCTAGTTTCTTTTTTGATGTCTCTCACCAAGGTCCATATTCAAGTCAATTTTGTGGTGTGGAGCATTTCGAATGCATGGTGATCCATCAAGCATCACTTAGGTTGGGAAGGTGGTTCACTTCACATAGGCCTACCTTTCGACAAATACCATACTTGATGATGGACATTAATATTATATAAACATAAAATTTGGTAGAGAGTTTATGGTTCCCTGCCAAAATACTCTTAAAGTGTTCTAGTTGTGAGCCTCCTTAATAGCAACACCCAAAGTTTGAAAATATGGGTTACTCTAAAAGCATAAGTTTGACTCTCTAAGTTCAAAAATCACATTCTTAGATTTTGAGTGGTCCCATTAATTAATTATTAATGAATCGTTTCTTAAGTTAAGTGTACATATCTTAGTGGCATGGTTGAGAGACTAGAATTAGAGCTACTCTAAAATATTCATGAAGTGAAATTAAACATATGAGTATTAGTGAGTCGAAACTAACCCAGTGTTATATGAAAATTTGAATACGATTGGGGACTCGCCTTTAAGCAATCTACTTGGTTTTCTGGATCCACTTAGTGGGGTAACCTTTTATTAAGCCTAAAAAGGTTGTTTTACTTGGTATTCACTTTTAGGAAGCTTTCACCTTAGCCAATGCCTGAATTATTGGAGAGTTTCACAACCCAAACACTCTTTCTATTACAAAGAATAAACCTTCAAGAAATTTTCTTGGTTTTGTCCCTATGCTAAATCAATATAAGGATGGTCTCAAAATTTTGTAGTTAGCTTCTTCCTAGGTCTATTATGTAGAAGTTTTATCTCCTTTGTGATAAGATCCCATGGGAAGTACAGTTCAAAGCAACAAGGGAGATTTTTAAAATGTAGATAATTTCTACAAATGAAAGAAACTAGAATGAATGTGTTTTTAAAACTACTCATTTAGATAGGTTCACCTAGAACCATGGAGCTTTGATATAAGAAAACTCATGCTTCCAGGTATTTGTCTAAGATGGTAAGGTGGAGATGAAACATGTGCATATACAAATAATAACTACAAGGAAAAGACCCTCTAGCGGATGTTTTTGATGAATCCCTTTTAAAAATAGCCCAGATATCCGTTTGTAGCGGAGGTCACTAGAGGAGGTTGGCAGGTGGAGTTTTTTGCAGATGTTTTTTTTGTAGTGTGTTTATAATCATAACATGCACTGGTGCGATTGATATATTGTAATATACCGGTGCATAGTATAGGCTAAAGAAGTGTTGCATATTTATTTTTAAGTACTACGAAAACAACGATGCACTTCATACATACAACACGTCGGTGTGTTTTATATAAAGCACGCCGATGCGTACGATCAAATGGCACACCAAGACAGTGTGCTCTCTGTATAAACCATCCTGGTGCATCTCAGTAATCCATCACACCATAAAGAAGATCAGTGCACCATTGATACAACCGCCCGGTGCATCTCATAATCGAGCGCACCGAAAAAGTGTTAATTAAAAAAAAATATCGTTGTAAAAAAATCATTGTTACTTGTTACAGTGTTGTAGAGCTCTCAAGCACCAGTGTGATTTTTTCCTTCTCTGAGGTGCCCTGCCATTGGTGCTCCCATTGCTCGCATTTCTTCCATCCATTTCTCACTGTGTGGACTTCGAATTTTGCAAAACGATGGGCAAATTTGGTTTTTATTATTCTGTTGCAAAGATGCCTCCTCGACACCCAAATGTGCAAGTAATCTAATTGTTTCTCACCAACTTAAGCTTTTAGTGGATTAATTTCTTAAATTGAGTTAAAATTCACTGTTTTTTTTTCCTACACGGTGCGTTCGAGCCATTTGGCTCGCACCATTCTCGGTGCTCCCTGTAAATTTGCAGGCCGCACCATAATTGGTGTTAACGGAAACCGCACCGGCGGTAAATGTGACAGCCCAGAGTGGTACCGAGAAAAATCACACCGCTATAAGAATAAAATAGTGTGGTGCGTGTCGATTGTCGGCCGCACCGGAAATTTAAAATTTTAAAAAATAAAACTTAATTTACGGCAATGCGCTCGTTTACCGGAACACACCGGGCATTATGTAAAAATAGAAATAACGGCCTGATGCATCCATATTACGGGAACACACCGCCACTGGAAATGGTAAAATATTTCCAGCTGGTGGTGCATTGCACTATAACAACTGCCCTGGGGCAGATATTTTGGTCAACACACTGCACGAAAATATTTATTGAAGTAATATTTGATGTTTTCGTGGTGCGTGAAGTTTTTCATGCACACTGCATGCGGTGTGTAATAGACAGGTACACACAGATGGCAGTGCGTGACTTTTTTTTAGGGCAAACCAAATGTTTTTTTTTTGTTTTTTCGATAAAATCTATATTTATATATTTGTAAATATATTTTTCATTTAATACAAAAAAACAGGTTTTATGTATGAGGGAGGCTGATGTATTTAATATGTGAATCATTTAACGATGTCAACGGAGAGAGGAAAGGCAACAACAAGAGCAAAGGGAGGACAATTATAATATGATACAACAGTGGGAGGCACGGGAGAGGGAGAGAATTTTGTACCCTTGCCCTATTACGACACCCACCTAGTTGCTCTTAAGGGAGGTACGCTTCCTTAAGTTCTACGAGGAGGCTACATCCTTGAAGGGGCACAGTGGGATATTAGTACAGTTGATCTACAAGTGGGATGCCAACCAACAGGCTTTTTGGGTCGATCCTAGCTAGTCATGTCAACCCACTAAGGAGGACATTTATTTTATTACTAGCCTATCTAGGATAGGGGATGATTTTCCCCAGTTCCTAGATGTCCCCGTCGGTTATGCAGCAAGGATTCAATTGGTGTACTCCCAGAGATACATTAGGGATGATATACTTTCTCCTATAGATTATTAGGTGTCCAATGGTCAGCTACGGATTGCTTCTTTTGGTCTAGAGGAGGTTAGGTGCCTCTCACTAATACTAACGACCATTGCACATTATACCAGTGGCATGCAACACATTAGTTGCCCTCTTTTATTTTATGTTGATTCTTTATTCCAAAAGCCACAAATTGTTAGATGGTATGCCATTTTTTTGCAATGGTTTTGTATAGCATTATATATATGTCATTATCAAGCAGGTGGGAGGTTGACCTTCCCTTTTTTATTCAGAGTTTTTTTGTTTAATTTTTTAGAGGTTTCCGGAGACAAGGCCTACTTTTTTCAACCAGCCTCGTAGGTCGATGTTGCATGTACAGATGCAGATGTGGGGTGAGATGATGCCCAAGAGGGGCATGTCCGAGTGTCTGTCCAGGATTTCTATTGATTCATTGGAGCTACTTGCTAGTGCGGATGGTCACATGTTCTTGATGGTGCCCTGCCTTAATTAATCAGAATAAAATTTATTCTAACACATTATTTAACTTGTTTGATTAAATTGTTTAATGAAATTTTCTGATTATTGCTATGTACTATATATTGTGTAGATATTGGCACATTTTTTGGGGACATGCCTCCACCCCCAACAGATGATCCTACATATGATGAGGAGATGGCGGACGCTACGGAGGGTGAGAGACCTCCTCGGGTGCAGATACCCGTCGATATGTGGTGTAGGGAAAACATTCAATTCAGGATGGAGATGGGCGACCACCTATGTAGACTCCTGGTTGATGAGGGAGTCCGCCTTGCGACAATAAGAGAAATATAGGCAGATCATACGCTCACAGAGCTCTCGAGGGATATGCCTCACGATATGATGAGCCTTATGCATCATATCGTTGGAGCTTATAGGCTACTGGTAGCTAGGAGGGATAAGCATCGTGGAAATGCACGACAGAGCATCTCAAATGATCATGATCATGAGGGGAGTGATCATTCTAGTACTCCACCTCCTCCTCCTTCACCTCGTGGAGATGAGCATCCAACATCTAGTCTTGAGCAGGCACCTTCGGCTGAGAAAGGACCATCCAAGTAGGAACCTCCGCCTGAGCAGGTACCTACGCTTGAGCAGGCACGCCCATCTGAGTAGGCACCATCAACTGAGTAGGCACCTACAGTTGAACAGGCACGTCCATCTAAGCATGAGGCACCATCAACTGAGTAGCCTCGACTAGTTATAGTATTGATGTAGTACCGACAGATATTTGACATTTATATGCAGTTTTATTACAATTGTATATTTTTGACATTATATGTATATATATATATATAATATGGTGCATGTATTTTATGTTCATGTTGATGTACTTAATTTACATGTTGGTGTTCATCATGATGTGTATATTGTTAGGTCATGTTATATATGTTCATTTAATGTGATTGCAAATAGATGTGTATGTTATAGTAGTTATTTGACATGAGATGTATATTTGATGTTTGTGTTGTGATGATGTTATATAATGTTTGTGTTTTGTTAGATGATCATGGTCACGATGATTAGATGATGTTAGCGAATTTGAATGTGTATTCTAGAATATGATGTTTGTACAATGGTTCTCATGATCGTGATGTTTATTTTAAATATTAAATCATGATATTTATTAAATATTATGTATTGGTAATTGTAAAATTGTGTAATTTTATGTATCGTGATTGTAATTGTAATTGTATTTAAAATTGCAAAATTGTAATTGTAATTGTGTGTATCATGATTGTAAATGTAATTTTAATTGTAATTGTAATTGTGTGTATCGTGATTGTAAATGTAATTTTAATTGTAATTGTATGTAAAATTGTAAAATTTTAATTGGAATTTTAATTTTAACTGTATGTAAAATATTTGTAAAATAGTAATTGTAATTTTAATTGTATTGTGAAATTGTAAAATTGTAAATGTAATTGTATGTATTGTCATGATTCAATTCTATTAAAATTGTAAAATTTGTAAATTTGTAAAATTGTAAATTAATTGTCAATTTTGAACCATAACTACTGTAAGTAAAATGTATACCGTACATATTATTAAATTACCATAATTGTATGAATATAAATAATTGTAAAATAATAAATCTAGAATAATATGAATTTTTGTAACATAATAAAGTTTAGAAAATAATGCAAATAAATTCATATTTAGAATTCTCATTATTTTATTATGATCTTACATACCAAAAATAAGAGTACAAATTAATACATTTTTTTTTTTTGAATATATATATATATATATATATATATATATATATATATATATATATATATATATATTAGGGTGCATTTATTTAAGTAATGATATAGTGAAAAATCATTTAAATCAATTAAGTAGTTGTATTTAAAAAAAGAACTTGATACAGTGCATTGCTTTCGAGATCAACATAATTGAAAATTATCACGTGAAATGAATTTAACGTTAACACAATGCAAACCAATTAATTCAAAATACGTATTATAATGTTTGGAAAAACAAAGCCTTAGTAATAAAGTTAAGTCATCTTCTTTTTAAAAACCCATCTTAAATAGTATAAATGATGAAATGACACATGTACCATATCACTTTTCGTCTCATGATCACCCTCATTATCTTCCAAATCACTTGGCATGATAACACTATTGTTCTCAAAATATGTTTTGATCTAGGTTCATGTCTCAATACGAACCACCAATCCCTATCCAACACATCTGGGTAAAAAAACACATCGTTGCAGTGTTTGGGGAAAACATAAGGCTCCTGAGCTTCATTCCACATATTTCTAGAGTTGATAGATATCAACCTACTATCGCGATATTGCTTTACATTATTCCTATCAAATGTGTCCCAGCACTTTCACCTAAAAATAACACATTGGAAAGAAGAGAATTCCACATCAATGATCTCTTGTATCTTTCCGACATAACCTAACATCCCTCGTACTAGGTTTTGATCACGGTGGCTAGCTCAACTAGATTGATCGAAATAGAATTCCACTCCACAGTCTTGTGCCATGTGTCCATCATCGACATTTTATGTGTGAAAATGGTGTCCACATTCCCACATAGATGGGAACAAATGCACCTATAAAAAACTTAAAAAATCATAGTGTCATGTGTCTAATATTAACCCAACTGTAAAAATATAAAATATAGATGTTATATTTCAAAGGTGCATTATTGAGTTTAAGATGTACATAAATAAATTATTATCAAGTTGTTGCACCCAATCCCTATGTTTAGAGCATCCTCTTCAGCATGCGGATAACGACTGGTTGCACCGTATATCTCTCTGACTTGGTCAACAACCCAATAGTTGGGGCATATAATTAGCATATTTTCTTTTAAATTATCGAGATAAGGCACACTTCTACTATTCAACCATTTGAATTCTTTCTTGTCACTATCCCATTTCATCCTCTTTTGTTCATACAATGCGACCCACGATTGTGTCACTTCGGAATTGTAAAGAACAAATTTATTGATTGCTTCAATTTTTGCATTCGTTGATGCAATCAAACCAACATATAGTAAATATGAGATCAAAATATACATTATATCGAAGTTCAACGTGAATATTTAATTTGTGTAAATTTGACAAATTATAAGTCGCTTACTCTTTATTAAGCACCTTTTTCCATTCGTTTGGAGAAGCTCCCCTTCTCTTCTTTCTTCATCCCTTTCATCGTCCCAAACTACTGCACCTGGTGTGTTTTCGATCTGCTTGATTTACTCACTAGAATAATAGAAAGACTCATATGATATGTACCCCTCTTCCATAGACCCCTTTGGGTTTTTCCCTTTGTCAAACAAAACCTTTCAATTTCTTCATGTACCTCTCTAAGAAAAACATCCAACGACAAGAAACCACCCCAACTAATTCAACCTCACCTACTGGGTGGATTAGAAGATGAAACTGCAAGTCCATGAAACTCATCGGCAGTTCCTTCTCAAACATACAAACAATCTCAACTATCTCTTGACACCACCGTGCAGTGATAGTCACAAGAATATCCTTTGACATGATCCAATGTACAAATGCATATAATTTGGATATAGCATGTCCTATGTCTTGGGGGAAGTCGTGTTCCACACATCCATGCACGAACAAAGGATAATGCCACTGCAAATTTATAAACACAAGCATACAAAATTAGTTATGTTTTATGATCCCATGGGATAAAAATTATTAATATAACAAATAATTATAAAATCATGCTTTTGACATTATACGTACTCTTAGAAGGTTCAAATGGTCATGCGATTTCAACCTCGGCAAATGGTCTTCCACGGTGAAGCAGTGCCATAGTGAAGACCCATATGAATATGGCACCCTCACACCCATTATAACTTCCTTTGCCAAAGAAAGACCATATTTTTAAAATCCATGGGACATCACCTTCTTTGAAATACCAATTAGAGGGACCAACTTCTCCTGTACTTTGTAATTATCTTGGCCAATGTTTATTTTTAGTCTTTGAAGTAATAAGATCTTTCCTAAGAACCAATGTGTCACTTTTTTCGATGATATGTGTCTCCATAAAGAAGATGAAACATTTTTAAATATATGCATGGGATCTATTAAGTGGGTAATCTTAATATGCTCCCAATATGGGAGGTTATAAAAGCTAGATTTTCTTTTCATCCCAGTGGGAAATTTCTCAACATAGGTGTCGAAAAATTCTAGATCATCAAACATAGGCTCCCCATTTGAATTGAACATTTGTATGAACTCCTTCTCCTTCTCTCTCTCATATTATCTAAGTCATTCAGCTGGCACCGCTATTGCAAGCCTTTGCGTTCTCTCTCATTTACCATTGAAAGCAAATGTTGCTCTTCTGTAGGGGTGTTCTTATGGGAGGAATACCTTGGAGCAGTCATACACTGCCTTTCTTAGGTCATTGGACCATCTAGCTTTCAGAGTCGAAGGTCCACAACATTTACATCTATAATACCCTTTTGTTACAAGACTTGTAAAATTAGTTTTTACAATAAATATTATCATGAAGATCGGAACAATTACAACGAATTAAATTAATATGAGAAAGAATATTGTTACGTATATAAACAAATCCATAAACATTTAATTTACCAGAGCAAACTCCTAAGCTTAGATAATCATGTTTCGTGTAAGCACATATGCCATAAAACCTAAAACTCCTCTATGTTGCGATGGGTCTTGATACATCATATACATGTATCCCATCACATAATTCCTTCAATTCATATACCAGGGGTTGTAAGTAGACATCCATATTCTTCACTTGTCTTCTACCAGGGACTATGAGAGCCAACATAAGATGTTCATTATTCACGGACAACCATGGGGGGATATTATTATTGATCACTACTATAGGCCAAACATAATAGTTGGTGTTTTGGAGGAATATGGTTTGACGCCATCCATGGCTATGCTGAGTCGTAGACTTCGTACTTCATCCTTGAATTTTTCTGGCCATGTATCCTTTTTATGCTTCATGCCTATTGAATTTGTGGGGATTCGAATAAATCCCAACTCACTTATGTGTGAGGCATTCCATCCTTGCAACCTAGCTAATTCTTTGAAATGAAGGAGCCTTTAAATCCTTGGGATTATAGGCATGTGCCTCAAAATATTAAAAGGAGGACCACGTGATTTACCCTTCTTTTTTTATTTATTATACTTGTCATGCCCACATTTTGGACATTTCTCTTTGTCTGCATATTCTCCTCTATATTGAATACAATCATTTGGATATGCATGATATGATATGTACTCATCACCCAAAATTTTCAACAATTTATTTGCCTCTTCCCAACTATCGGGCAAGATATTATCACTCAGAAGAACCTTATCTTTGAATAACCTGTAGTTGGTGGACAATATTAAATGTTCGATGCCAATAATTATTAATGTTCATAAAATTGACCATTTTTAATGTTGATTGTGTGATAAGATTTCCCAAAATATAAGGGACTTTATGGTCAATTACCTCAAAATTTTCGAGAAACACGCATTCAACAAGCCAAACTTTGCTTTCAATTTATACAATAACATCATTTTCCACAACTCGGTAGATTTTGACTAACCGCTAGGTCCAAAGAGAGGGGTGGTGGAAGCAAATTTAAGGCTTTCTAAAAAGGTATCAGCGATATGAGAATCATCCCCTAGCTGATCATCGTTTTGGAATGCATCTAACAACATTATCTCCATGGAAGTCGTATCCCTTAAGTAATCATCCATACCAACCTCTATTTGACTGCCTCCATTGCCAGCTTGTGAAGAACTACTATTGATGTAGTCATTCCTAATTGGTGAATCTAGACATAGTGGGAATTGAATAGGTGGTTTATTTAACCATTCTTGGTATCGCTCCTCTTCGATTTTCTCTTAATTCAGCCTTCTCTCGATTTGACATTGTCATGGGGTGCAACGGAAGAAGGTAGGTAGGTCTCTCATCATCACTAGAATCCTAATTATTTCAAAAAAATTATTTGAACATGATTAGTACAATATCGATGATATCAGTTAGTAAGCACATCAATGCATAATTAATTGGTTTGACGTTGAATAATTACATTATACCAAACAATTATTACCATCATTGTCCCATGATTGTGGCTAGAAGATGGAATGTTACAATTGGCAAGGTGAAGCGGTTGTCCATTTTCATCTACCAACTGTGCCTTGCGGTATGCTGCTCCTGATAAGAGCTTCCGACATTTTGGAATTGTTTGAATATTTTGTGCATCTAAACTTGATTCTGACTCTGCATGAACCTGCAAATTTGTATACATTAATTTTATTCAGCTGATTGACATAGATTAAAAAAAATCAATTAGATAATGAAAATATAAATAAAATATGAAGTAATTACATCTAGAGATGGATAGGGAGAACTCTCTGATGGACGTTGAGAAATATTGTGGAATGAGCTGGATTTTGAAGAATTGTCTATTTGATATAATTATGAGATTTTCTCCCTGCATTTGAGCAAAATCAACAATAAATTTTGGTGTACATACCTAAAAGTAATTTTGGTGCCTTAAAAAGGAGCTATTGTTATCGGTGCTAATGTACTGTTAACCGCACCAGTGCGGTTTTATTACCCAATGCACCGGTGCGATTAGTTAACAAACACATCGAATATCGTGGAAAAAAATACAACTTTATTTTTTTGAAATGAAAAAAAAAAGCGGTAAACTGAAAAAAGAGCGGAAAATTATTTTCGGAAATCTAATTTCATAAAAAGTTCTTCAAATAGTAAAAGTTATTCATTATTTCATTATTTTTGAAAAAAAAATCAGGGAGTGATTTGCACGAGAGACATACCTGAAGAAGGAGAGCACTGTGGAGCAGCAAAATACTTTCGAACAACAACACTATTTAGAGAATCAGAATTTCAAACATCTGGTGATTCACTCAAAAACCTTGTAGTATAGTAAATATGTTAAATTTTACTGTAATAATTGTTTTTTTTACAATTTTTGCTAGATTTAATACATGCATAGTAAAAAATTTAAATTTTACTGTGCATTTTACTAATAAAATCATTTACAATATCTATTTAGAAAAAAACAAAAAAATCCTGCATCTTCTTGTTTATGTGACTGCAAAAATTCACAATTAGGGCTTTTCATTTTAGATTTATAGGGTTGGTATTACTATATATATATAGCCGTATGAAATCTAAACCATGAGACCACTTGCAGAGTCGGATCCCAATCCCTGTTAGCCCTTGCACGATTTTTAAAAAAATGACTTTTGTTAATCAGTGCACCTTGTTCAATATCGTGCACCGATGTGCGCTTTTAGTATGACGTACCAGTGATGTATTGACAAAAAACATTGTTTGATAAAAACAGTTTTCCATTCATTTTTGTTTATGTTAATTGGTGCTTCGGTATTAATATAATGCACTGGGTCTCCTATTGAAAAAGACCATCGTATAATGTTGCTACTGTAGTGGAAATGCATTTAAAATAACATATCACACTGTTGTCGATGCTTAAGTGGCGAAAGTCACATCAAGGCGGTTAAATATATAAACGCATCGTTTTCTTGATTTTTTTTAAACTGAAAACTATGTGATTTATTTATAAAACAGATTAATGAATGGTACATGTTTTATATTGATAAAAAAATGGGTGACAAGAGTTCAAGTAACAAAAACACTGATAGCACATCCAGAAAAGAAAAATAGGCAAGTTCTTTGTAAATTCTTTACAAATATTATTATTTTTGAACTATATGTAAGTTTAACTAATATGTATTGTTTAGTGTGTATCATGCAAAGCCACAAAATGACGAAGCTCGATAAGATTATTTCTGATCTAAGACCAAAAGAGCGTTAAATCTTGATGGAAAAATTGCATAAGGATGAATCAAATGAATGAAAAAATACTATCAATCCAAATGACTTTCTTTATTGAATTTTCTTATTAATATACATAAAATTATTGGATAACATGTTTCAAACAATCTATTAATTCAAATATGTTTAATGTTCTACATGAACCAACAACGAAGGAAAGGAATGTTGTTCTAAGAAAAGAAAAAAAAATAGAACATGCAAATGAAAATGACATGCCCCTTAGCTCATCTGGAGTGGTGTTGGAGGTTAACGAAAGGGGGGGAACTTTTACAAAAATTTGAGGAATATATTTGAACGAATATATAGGTGTTCTTTCCACTTACAATACAAAAATCAATCCAATGATTCCAATAACCAAATTTTATTTAAACTATAGGAAGAGTTTCCAGAGAATTGGTCAATGAGACATGTTAGACTTTTAATAGTAAAAACGTACAACAACAAAAAAGAAGGATTGAATAAGTAGTATTCCTTTAAATGTTTTTCTAGAATTATATGTATATATTACTATAAAGAAATCATTTATAAATATCACTTTTGTTATTTCTAGTTTTCATATATCAATATAAAAATTAAATAGTTTATTATCATGTTACTTTTTTAGGAAGACCATGAAAATCTCAAAGGATGAACGAACTGATATCAGAAATATGCCAGTAGGAATGTCCAAAAAGATGTACAAGGAGATCGTCAAAGAAATGGACATAATTGTAGCGCATGAGAAGCCATCTCAACAAAAACGTGTTTCAAATGTAATATGTAATCATTGAATTTTTCGATTAGGTACAATAAATAAATAATTTCGCATTAAATATTAATTTTTAAGTATTTTATTGTAGAAAATAAAAGAAAATGAAACCCATTCAATACATAAAACAAGACGACAAAGAATAAAAGGGTTGATATGTAAGTTTGTGAGTAATTTTTACTTACTTATAACAACTTAACTAGATTTCATTTTTTATATTTTAAGTTGTTTTACAACAATAATCATTGAATGTCTTCAACCAGGTGCTAACATACAAAGAAGAACTATCAGAAGAATTGATTGACATTGGGTTAAATATGGGTTGTCAGTATATGTTGGCATATCAAGAATTAATTGTGGAATTTGTAAGTATATTCTATCTTGTTTTGCTTAAATCTGTCTATAATTAGTAGAACAAAAAAATATTTTATATTAAATCTATGATTTGTTATGGGGTATAAAACTTGTGGGAAACAAAGTATGGAACTGCGCCAACAAAAGAATTGTTGAAAGAAGGCATGCAATTTGGTTTTGAATATATGTGTATAGTTCACGAGTCAATTCTTGCTATGGTACATTTCTTTTCGATTTACATTGATGTATATTATTTAATATTGCAATTTTCATTATTCTCACCATTGTAGATACACTCATTACACTTTATTTTTATGTTTGCAGATGGAATTTTAAGAAGAAGATAAAAAGGAACACAATGAACAAAACGTTCCTCCAAATAACCCAAGTCATGGAAGTAGCTCGAGCAGTGACAACAGTTCCAAGAAGAATGATGAACAATGTTTTTGGATATCAAAGCAAGGCGTTGTATTTTTTGATATATTTGTCTATTAAATCAGAGATTTTGTTTAATGTAATGGACATAGTGTCCCAATTGAAAGACAAAGGGATACCAATAATTGTCTCATTTTGTATGACAAAGAGTGTCTTATATATATATATATATATATATATATATATATATATATATATATATATATATATAATACATTTTAATTTATTCTGTTGTGTTCTCCATTGTCGTTGTGAAATGTTACACCACTGATTAAATATATGGATGATTAAATATTATAATGAAGAGATGTGAAATATGATCATATAACAAATTCATCCAAACATCACATTAAAATGCACTAATAAAAAATTAATTGATATGAATACTATTATAAGATATGTGTCAACTTTTGATGAATAATGAATTTTTAAAAATAACAATAATTGCACTATCATAGGTCGATGTGTGTGTATGATATTGTGCACCGGTGTGTGTGTATGATATTGTGCACCGGTGTGTCACTACGACCTATGAGCCCCACACGAAATACCAATACCAATTGGAATGCCCGATGCACTTTATCAACGACTACGACCCAGGTGGAAAGGCGTGCATGCACTGGTATGGTCTGCCTTTATCGGTGCATTTTTACACCTTAACGACCTGGGGCGTGTACACACCCCATATGCACCAGGCAGATAGCAGGAGAATGCACAGGTGCATTCATATTTGTAATTCACTGGTACATTTTGCATTAAATGCCTCGGTGCTTTAGAACTATAATCCTAATATAACGGTGCATGCACCTTCTATCGTCTCAGTGCACATTTGTTGGTGGCACGCACCGAGATGTTGCTAAACGCCCCGAGGCTTTAGAAATTTATTTTCCATCCCGGTTCTTGGTATGTTTACAGTACTAGTGTGTACCAGTTAAAATGCACCGATGCGTTCACACATGATACACGCAACAATGACAAAAACATCCGTAATAACCTTCGACCGCCTAGTTTTTTTTATTGTGTTGAAGTTCCGTTAGAAGCTCCGTCAAAACCTCCATTACCAAAAACAAATGTTCTATCAAATGTTTTCTTGACAATTTTGGCCAATTTTATAACACTAAAAACCTCCTTTATAACCTCCCCTAGAGAGTCTTTTCCTTGTAATGACTCATGATGTTATGGACATGGCTTCATGTATAATGAATTGGCTTCCCCTAAAGGTC
Organism: Pinus albicaulis; assembly: GCA_034641835.2. Lineage (NCBI taxonomy): Eukaryota > Viridiplantae > Streptophyta > Pinopsida > Pinales > Pinaceae > Pinus > Pinus albicaulis. The sequence goes on along the minus strand of CM076583.1, from coordinate 1,214,408,787 downwards.
CAATCTCCTCTTAAATCAACTTGTTCACGTTATCATAGCAATAATCCATGCCACATACCATGTTGCATTTGAAAACACAAGAAATTTTAGAGACAAAGTCATGAGTACCACAGTCACACAAAGTCATGAGCACCACAATCACCTACCTCCTTCCAAGGTAGAATAACAATTTTCCATACATTACAAGTTTAACATGAGAAAGTATATCCACAATATATCATATTTATATAAAGTAAAGATAATCGCATGAAATTTGTGATACATCACTCATTCCATATGTTCTCTCTCAATCCATGAGACACATGGAGATTCACCGTTACATTTTCTATGCCACGTTCATTAGTCTATAATTTTTATGCATGCATACTTATTTTCAACATTGTTTCATTTTTCTGACATTTACATGCATTTTTGATGCACTTATAATTTTAGAACGTGTTACAAATTTATTTGAGAATATTATTTGTATATAAGCATTACAGTATGGAAAAACTCAACAATCAATAAAGTGAAATCCAACAACATTTAAGAACATCTTGTATTTTCTTTTGTAATCGTTCTCATTAGGAAAAGGGTAAGGCATATGAATGTTCATATATGGAAAACATATATTCTCATCATTCACTTTACTTCCACCATAATTAGAAAAAGTCATTCTTATGAATAGCGATAATAATAATATGGAAACTATAATCTAATTTGAACAAATGGTGACACTACAACTTCCCATAGAGAAAACTGAGTGAATTGGTCCTTGTATATTTACATAGAAAAGCTTCTTAAAGATAAGGGATGCAACCAACCTTTACTCAACATTTTGACATTAATTAATTTTTAGAGAATCTACTTATAGAGCCATAATATCCATTATTTTGTCACACTTTCATTATTTTTGAGGATGTGGAGTTTCTCCATTTAAAATATGTTAATGAATGCTAATATCATGCATGAAGGTTCCAATTGCTTTGAACTTCATAATAATGATGGACGATGATAGTAATAATAGTAACAATGATTCAGAATATGAAAGCACATGCAATCCTCAAGTAGTGTAGATGATTCTTTTGAGGATCGATAGTGGCCAGTGTTGCTACTTATTTAGGAAGAGCGTATAAAAACTTAGGGAGACTAGAAGAACTTATTGTCCATATTCTCCACTAATTCAAGATTTTCAACTTCATGTACATATCATTTCATACACATAAATATTTTTAAATGTTCTCATAACATCTTGTATTTTTTTTCCGCTAGGTAAACCATATGGTTTCTTGAATTTATTTTAGATGGGAGATGGAATAGTCATGAAAATGATTTTTAATGGAAATTTTAATCCAAATGAGATAGATGGCCAGGTAAATACTCATCTCCGTTATTGCCTTCAATTTAGTTCTATTAATCAAATTCCAAGTTTATGCAATACAATGGTAATGCCCCTCTTAAGTAAGTTGGAGATTCTAATACTTCTATGACCATTTTTTTGTTTTTTTTACTATCAATTTATTTAAATTGAGAAATTAGAATTTCGACTAAAATATTGAATGTGATAAGTCATTTATTTTATCTAGAATTTGTTATTTAATTTTATTCATATGATAGTTTCTTAGTAATGTAGTAACAAAGAACTTCATTAATCACCACGTTCTAGAACAATTCCATAATCAATGTAAAGTTTTATTAAAAATCTTTCTTTTAGTTTGTTCACTTATATAAAATGCAAGTAAAAAGGGATTATCTATTAGAAATTTTGGCTTGGGTTATAAACATCTTTGTTGGAGATCACCAAACTTGCTTGTGTTGGGTATAAATTTTAATTTTTTCTCAATTAAGGGTTTCTAGGGTAAATTTTTTAGCACTATCTGTGAATGTTATTGTTTACTTTTCTATTTTATAAAGACTTTATGTGAGTATCACTTTACTATAAAATATTTGAAACTTAATTTCGGTACTATAGAAATCTTATTGGCTTAAGAGGGATGCCTTTGTTGCTAAGGGTTTGGTTATCTTGATTTTGTGATAAACTTGGTTTTAGTGGAAACTCTATTATGGTGATTCTTGTGCTAGAAGAGAATACTGAGAGATTCTAAAATTGAATTTGATAAATGTAATGGACAAAGGCTTTGAGCTATAGAAGCTCAAGATGGAAGATCTTCTAGTAGATAAAGAATAGTGGTTCGTTATAGATCATGGTACAACACCTATAGGAGCGTCAATGGAATACTGGAAGAAGTTGGATAGAAAGGAAAAGAGTACAATCCAGTTGTGTCTTTCAAATATGTCTTCAATCATGTGGTAAGTTAGTATTTATAATTTTTTATTAAATTTATGATGAATATAAGTGAACTTGTTTATTGTGTTATTTTCCACATTAATGGGATAATATGGCTGTAGCTATTATAGTATTGCAACCACATTAAAGGTTGATGATGTGGTTTCATCCTTATTATCATAAGAAGTTAGGAACTATGGATAGTCAGAGATTAGATGCCTAATTTGGAATAGGATCTTCCCTGGATATAAATTAAAAAATAAAAAATCCTCGAGTAGGGGACCTATATCTATAGATAGATATAAATATCTCTTAAAATCCTTAAGTAAATGTTAGAAATGTGGTAAATTTAGGCATTACAAGGAGAATTGTAGATCTATAAGTGTTAATAAAGGGAAGGGCCATAGAAGAGAAGACCTACTTTAGGAAGGAGGGGATGTGTACTTGTCTTGTTTAAGAACACATGCAAATCATGATGTATTACTTATACAATTAGGCGATTCTTTTCATTTTACTCTCCATAAAACATGGAAAAGTTAAGTTTCTACTAAAGGATGAAATGATTAGAACGATTTTTAGGGTTTTCCACATCCCAAAGCTACCTCAAAATTTGATATAGGTAACAAAAATGAGTAAGGTAGGTGTATCTACAATGATTGAAAGAGAAACCTGTAAAATGGTTTAAGGAGCAATGGTGTTGATGAGGAGAGTTTGGAATGGAAATTTGTACAAGGTGTTGGGAAAAGCTATTAGTGATGGGTGTAATAGTTCATTTTCCTAAAGGTGGAAATGTAGAAGACAAAACTCTTCTTTTCTTTATAGAAAAGGCAATTCCATAACATCAAAGACTAGGACATATTAGAGAGAAGGGACATCGATATTCACATGGTAAAGGTATGGTTGCAGGTATGCTTGATTGCATAGTAGATTTTGATTTATGTGAACATTTCACATATGGAAAACATAATCAAATAAAATTATCATCTAGTGTTACAAGAGCAAAGGAATATTAGAGTTATCACATAGTTATTTTTTTGGACCTATGTTTATTCCATCATTAGGTAAATGTTTGTGTACTATGTTTCATTCATAGATGATTTCTCAAGGAATATGTGGAATTCTTTGCTACAAAATAAATTTAAGGTATTTTTTCAATTTAAAGAGTCTAAGGCTCTTGTAGAGAATCAAACAAAGAAGAAAATAAAGGTATTATGGACATATAAGGGCCAAGAGATTAAGGAATTCCATATGAGTTGTTGAATAGAAAGGGAAAAAAGTACTTCATACATAAAACCATAGAATGGGGTTGCAGAAAGGATGAATAGGATATTGATGGAAACAACAAGGAGCATGCTCAATGGTGCCAAGGTAGGATAAGAATTATGGCTAGATGCAGTGGATAATACATTTTACCTAGTTAATCGATCACCCTCAACAATGTTGGTTGAAAAAACTCCCCATGAGGCATGGACTAGTAAAAGAACCCTATTAAACATCTCACAATTTTCGGTTTTGATGCTTATGTACAAGTTCCAAAGGAAGATAGGAGTAAGGTAGATAATAAAGTTGAAAAGTGTATATTTATTGGTTATAAAGGTGGTATAAAATTATATAAAATTTAGAACTTTGTGAGCAATAAGTCTATTTACAATTAGGATGTTGTATTTAGAGAGGTTATAGATGTTCCCAAACAGGAAGTGTTACTGGTAATTTTATCACGTCCAATAAAATGGCCTTGAAACTAGATCAATCAACATCCATTGACGCTTTTCATTCATCCCCTGCAAAGCCAAGAGCATCCTCTCTCCAAAATTTCCAAGAATGATGGGTTAAACAACTCAAAACCCTAATTTTTGGCCCCATCACACTTATCCTTCATGAAAAATTCATTGTTGCAAGTTGTACACAGAGAAACTGTACTGACCAACACATGTTGCCTTCACTGAAAGTGCAATGTCCCCTGGAATTCGATAAAAATAAAAAATAATTTTGAATCTTTTGTTTCTAGAAGCTTCCCAAGTGGTTTTAACTATTTACTATTGTAGTATATCTCAAACTCCTACCCTTGAGGTCTTATCTCTTATCCTAGAACTTATCCTCCCTCTATTGTGGATCTAATTCCTAGATGGTAAATCCCAAATCACTTATTTTACCCAATAAAGTCAGTTCTTCCCATAGAGTTTGGGTTGGCCTTTGGATATTGTTAGTTATTCCCTCATGCTACTACTTTGTGCTTAGGGATCCATTATCCATCCATGCACTTGAGTTGTGATTGAAGGTTTTATTTTTGGCAAACGAAGGATAAGATAGTTGGGATACTTCAAGGTCAAGATCTGTAAGGGTTGTATTTTCTCCTACATTCATTAATATAAAAATTGATTTGTTTTCCTATAATTATGTCTCATTTATGAGTATGTAGAACAATGTATTCTTGACTCATTGCTTAGATATGTTAGTATATTCTATTTGTATATTTTGGTTCTCTTGCTTGTTTTAGTTGTTATTCAGGTTTCACTTTTAGCATTTGGAGTTGCAGCTGGAAGTTACAAGTAATGAGAAGAGGAGAGCTCGCGTTGGATTGCAAGTAAGTATTTATTCTATATTCTAAACTTCGATAAGGAAAACATGGTCTTTTTTTCTTTGTCATTTCTATATCAAGCCACTAGATCTAGGGAGTTTGCTTATGTCTGCAAAAGGAAATTATTTGTCAAATAACTTGGCGACTCCACTAAGGAGCGAGATGTTCCTTTAGTGGTTTCCTTTACCTAGTCTTTTAGGACCTTTTAAAATGACTCAATTTGACTTATTCAGACAATTATCAGTCTTAGGAAAGTTTAATTCTTATCTTGGTTAGCTTTGTCTTTCGTCTTTTGAGAAAAATCAACCACAATTCACTTTTTTTTCTGAGACAAAGTGACCTAGTGTGCTTGTCTCTATCTATAAGTGTGATGAATAGCATTTGTTATCATATATAACATGCGAACTGTAGGATGCAAAAAAATTCATTTTTATTCCTTGCTCTGAGTTCTATTTTGATTTTCCTGAGTCTCTAAACTTGTCAACGTATTTGTAAGGGCAGCAATTTGTTTAAATTTGAGTGTGATTTCCTTTTCATGAGAGTTTTCTTGTTTTATTTCTTTTTTTCAATTAGGGTTTTCATCACTTGGCTTGATTATTGACTTGATAAAGACCTTCATATTAAATTTAAGTCTGTATGAATTCTTTTGATTCAATAATCTAGTTGCATTTTTTTTTTCATAAAATTTAAAAATTGAAAAAATAAAAGAAAAAGAAAAAATTCCATTTTCTTAATGCATTAGGCTTTGCATTTGTGAATTGAAATACTAGAAATTAAAGATATTTTTTGGAAGTTCTTGTTTGTTGCATCATTGTTTGAAACTCCTTCCTTCCCATAGATAGATCTTCATTGAATGGAAAAAGATTATTTTAATCATGCTATTTTCATTATAAGATTTCAGGTGAATTTGTTTCCTGATCCTTGAAATCGAAACTTTAATCAAGATCAATTTTAAAATTTATTAATTAACTTACGGAGCATTTGAAACATTAAAGACACATTTAGTTGTCTAGTGTACAAGACATGTCCCGAATTCTTTAAACGTAGGAGTTGTCGTTACTTGTCAGCGTTACATCCTATGGATGGTTGGTTTTCCACATACAATGAAGTATATCAGAACGATATTCCATGTACCTTCAGGTATATATGATGACGCTCCACATACAATGAGTATATAGGAATGCCCCCATCGTACAATTATGCATTAAACATCACGTACCTCCGGATATATTTTGGAAGTCCCCACCAGGCTATAAACCTGTCATAGGTAATTGAGTCAACCACCTTATTAAATGTGATGCATCGAACACAACATTGGAGGAGATTTATTGCACGTAATTAACTGTATATTGCAATTACAGTTCACAGTAACTTGGTAATTCTTATATGCCTAGTTATCCCTTTTATTTATTTATGTTTTTACTTTTCAAAAGAAAACAATTAACTCTCTTTTTACTCCTTAGTAGACCTTAGGTTGAATCTCATGGCAACATCTCCTAAGTCCACTATTCAAGGAAATCCCTATGATGGGAATTCTGGTCCTTTTCCTCCTTTTAGAAATACAGGTGCTCCTTATATGGCTATGTTGTCCCTTCCCGAATTTACCATAGGTTTACCAGTCTTGTGTTTTTCAATCTATTTAGTTCCGAGTGTCCAAACTACTTCATAATCGGGTCCTCCTCCTGAACAACATCAACCTCAAGTTGATCCTCAAATTGACCCTTTTCCTTCTTCCCATGTTATCTCTTCTTCCCTTTATTCTTCCTCCCCTAGTGAAATTATTGGTGTTAGTAATCAGGAGGCTAAGAAGAAGAAGAAAGGGAAGAAGATTAAGAAACCCAATAAACAAGGGGAAAAACAAGCAATCATTGTTGTTGATATAGCTAGTCATTCAAAGCTTCGCAAAGTAAAATTCGCTTGCATTCTTTGTAAGGGTGATCACCTCCTTAGATATTGTCCTGGTATTCCTTAGGTATTTGAAGTGTTGTCTGCATGCCTATATCACCCTCTGCAGATCATGTCGATGACCAACCATCCACTAGTGTCAATAAGGTCCCCAAAAAGAATGGTAAAGTTAAGTTTCCCTATAATTATGTGAAGGGAATCATCCAATTCACCTTTTCCCTTGTTTGGATGAAGCCTCCAAACTATTAGAAACCCTTACTGCTTCTCAACAACATATTCCAACTAATTATCGAAAAATTTCCCTGAATCCTTCACTAGTTGAGGAAGTAATTGACTTGAATCCATATTTAATCAATCCTACTCTCTCTGAGTGTGAATCCCATGAGTCCATTCCCAACCAATCATTGGTTGAGAAAGTGATTAACTTGATTCCACCTTCAGTCGATCACACTTTTCCCGAAGAGAGTGAGGATAATACTACTCATTTTCTTCTCATTTCTTCTGATTCTACCAAACAAGGGGGCATTTCTCATGTTGTCACAGAACCCCCTCCAAGTAATGAGGTCATTTCCTTTGATTGGAATCAACTAACAAAACCTCGTTTCCCTTCTTACATTCCCTTACAAATCATGGTGAAGTCTTGTAATAAGGACATATTTTGCATTTTTATAAATTAGGTAGCTTCTATTAACATTCTATCCTCCACTTATTGGAAATATTTGGGTTCTCCTCAACTTGTGTTTGTTGCTCTGAATCTATTAGATTTTAACAAAAGAATCAATCAACCTTTAGGGATCCTTCCTCAACTTCCTATTACCTTGGAAGAAAAAATTGTATGTATTTATGTTATGGTAGTCATGGGCCCCTTGGATTTCAATTTTATCTTGGGACGAGACTATGTTTATGCTATGAACATTGTCGTGTCCAAACTCTTTCGAGTAATGTGTTTTCTGCATGATGGAAAAATTGTGACTGTCAACCAAATTTCATTCGTTGGTCCTAATTTGACTACCAATCATCTGACTTCCATAAATGTTCCAAATATTCAAGTGGTATCTCCCCCACCACAGGTTAATTATATGGCAACCTATCCCATTCCCATACCTATTGATGAAGATGAGCCTTTCACTGTTTTCTCAACTTATTTTGACCTAGATCCAGTAGGTGATATGATAAATCATTTACTAGGGGCATTAAAGCTTGACCTTTGTTGGAATTATGGTGTTCATGTGTGTAGCTAGCTGATGTTTCCATTGGTTTCATGATGGTGGCTAGCTCATGCTGTCATTGATGTTAATCATATGTATACTAGCTAAAGATTTCATGTCATTCTTGTAGTATAGTTGTCTTGGGTAATTTAATTGTTAGTTAAATTACTTGTCATTAAATTGTCAAACCCGGGGTTCTTGAACTTGTGAAATATATGTGCACAATATATGCGAGGAATAAACTTTCAATTTCAAAATGAAATCCTAATCTATTGAAAGAAATCGAAAAACTGAAATAAAAACTATTCATGGAAAATGTCTAAGATGAGTATGCACAAACTTTCTTTTTCAAAAGTCTTAAATTCAAATCTTGGAAAGAAATATTTTAATCTAAGAAATTGAAATTACAATTGACATGAAAGTAAACTTACACTATTTACATGAATATAAATATTTTCTAATGACATGAAATAAAATCTATATTTATCCACAAGAAAGTAAATCTATTCTAATTACTTGAAAGTAAATTTAAAATAGAAAGTGCAAATCATATACTAAGAAAGATTTGAATTCTTAAACTATGAAATTTAAAGGCTGAAAGTAGTAAGAGTTCAATTGAAATTACTAATGTCACTACAAGGAAACGACCCTCTAGCGGATTTTTTTGAGGAATCCCTTATAAAAATACCCCAGATATTTGTTTGTAGCGGAGGTCACTAGAGGAGAATGGCAGGTGGAGGTTTTTGCGGATGTTTTTTTTGCGGGGTGTTTCTAAGCATAACATGCACCGGTGTGTTTTATATAAATCACACCGGTGCATACTATCAAATGGCACACCGAGACACTGTGCTCTTCATACAAACCGACCCAATGTGTCTCAGTAATCCAGCGCACTATCAAATGGCACACCAAGGCACTGTGTTCTCCGTACAAACAGGCTCGGTGCATCTCAGTAATATAGTGCACCATAAAGAAGCATGATGTGCCATTGATACAACCATCTAGTGCGTCTCATAATTGAGTGAACCGAAAAAGGGTTAATTTAAAAATAAAAATAAAATAAAAATGGCAGTAAAAAACTTCATTTTTACTTGTTACAGTGCTTTAGAGATCTCAAGCACCAGTGTGAATTTTTCTTCTCTGAGGTGCCCTGCCATCGGTGCTCCCATTTCCCGCATTGCTACCGTCCATTTCTCACTGTGTGGATTTCAAATTTTTGAAAACAGTGGGAAAATTTGATTTTTAGTATTCCATTGCAAAGATGCCTCCTCGACGTGCAAATGTGTAGGTAATATACTTGTTTCTCACCAACTTAAGCTTTTAGCAGATTAATTTCTTAAATTGACTTAAAATTCACCTTCTTTTTTTTGCCACATCGCGAATAGTGTTAACGGAAACCGCATTGGGCAGTCTGGTGCGGTACCCAAAAAAAGCACACCGAGAACAATAAAATAGATTGGTGCGTGTTGGTTTCCAACCGCACTAACAAATTTTTTTTTTTTTTAAATAACACTATGTATGGCGGTGCGTTCAATTTAAAAACTACCCTGTGGCGGATAGTTTGGTTAGCGCACTGCAAAAACAGATTTGTTCTTTCACGGTGACTGAAGTTTTTCCATGTGCACTGTTGGTGGTGCGCGATAGACAGGTACGCACCGGTGGAAGTGCCTAACTATTTTTTTTGTGCACCGAATGTTTTTCTTTTCGATAAAAGTTATATAATATATTTTTAAATACATTTGTCATTTAATAAAAAAAATTTGTTTTATGTATGAGGGATGCTGATGTATTTAATATGTGAATCATTCAGCGACGTCAACAGAGAGAGAAAAGACAACAACAAGAGTAGAGGGAGGACCATTATAGCATGATACAACAATGGGAGGCACGGGAGAGGGAGAGACTTTTGTACCCTTTCCCTATTACATCACGCACCCAATTTCTCTTAAGGGAGGTATGCCTCCTTAATTTCTACAAGGAGGCTACATCCCTGAAGGGGAACAGTGGGTTATTAGGACAGTTTATCTACAGGTGGGATGCCCACCGACGAGATTTCCGGGTCAGTCTTGGCTAGTGGTACCAGCCCACTGAGGAGGACATTCATTTTATTATTAGCCTATCTAGGAGAGGGAAGGATTTTCCCCAATTCCCAGATGTCCCCGTCGGTTATGAAGCAGGGAGTCAGTTGGTGTACTCCCAGAGATACATTAGGGATGATATACTTTCTCCTGCATACTTTCAGGTGTCTAGTGGTCTGTTACGCATTTCTTCATTTGGTCCAAAGGAGGTGAGGTGCCTCTCACTACTATTGACAATCATTGCACACTATACTAGTGACGGGCAGTGCATTAGTTGCGCTCTTTTATTTTATGTTGATTCATTATTCCATACACCACGACTTGTGAGATAGTCTACCATTTTTTTGCGACAGTTTTGTATAGCATTAAATAGATGTCGTTCTCAGGCACGTGGGAGGTTGACCTTCCTTTTGCTTCAGAGTTATTTTGTTTATTTTTTGAGAGGTTTCTGAAGACGAGGCCTAATTTTGTCCGCCAGCCTCGTAGGCCTATGTTACATGTACGAATGCAGATGTGGGGCGAGATGATTCCCAAGAGGGGCTTGTCCGAGTATCCAGCTAGGGTATCTAGTGATGCATTGGAGCTACTAGCGAGTGTTGATGATCACATGTTCGTGATGGTGTCGTGTCCGTACGCGGGTTTGGATTAGCGAGGGTGTGCCAACATCCTCTTCACACGGGATGAGCCACCAAATTCTAGAGGTAATTGTGGGGCGATAAAAAGGTGTCTTTGTAACTCCTAATTACCTCACATTAATTGTCAACCCAGGGACGACTTTTTATCTCAAGAGTGTACTCAGTCTGAGGCGGCTATTTACTCAAGAGTAATGTTTGTGAAGATGTAGTATAGAAATACAAATGCAGAAATAATAAATGCTTGAAAAGAAATCTGCTTGAAAAGAAATCTAATTACAAATGACAGAAATGTAAAGACTATACTATAGCAACCTTGCTAGACATCGATTAGGGATGTAGTAGTAATAACTCTTTCCCCTAGAAATCGATGTGAGATGACCAAATCTGGGGACCTGGAATGATTAGCTCTGCCTTATACAGTTTAGAGATCTCAAAGCAAGTGAAAACAACTCAAAGGAAATGAAATCTAAAACGCAAGCTGGAAAGGAACAGCAATCTAAAAGCAATGAACAGGAATTGAATAGCAGCGTAAAATAAACAGTGAATTCAATTCATAACCAAGCAAACTAGACTTCTACTCTTTAATCCTGTCGACAGCCACGCAACAATCAACTATCGTAATTCATAAACAAAAGGAATAACAACTGGAATTAGATACAGAAAAACAACATTTTATAACAATTGAATCATGAATCATGCTTCTTGTAAAGAATGGAATAACGATGACTCTGTATTTGATCCAATTAGCAATAACTCAATTCTTTAATTGTAATAAACGAACTTCACACAACAGAAATAAACTAATAGAAATACAAACAGCAGATCGCTCCACCAGGGTCGGGCCCTCAACCACCGGTGAAGCGTTGCTGTGCTTTACTCCAGCGCTTGAGAAATGGAACAACGGTGAACTCCTTTATTAATCAGGCATTAATAATTTTTACAAACAGCTCACACTCTCTTAACAAGAGCCGATGCACAATTCTGCAAATTACAATAAGAAAAGTCTCTCCATCCCCCCATACACAATACATGCCTCTCCTTTTATAATCAGAAGGTGGAGAAATTAAATAGCAAATAGGATCTCTAATAATAATATTGAATTTCTTCCAACCATACAAAATTTTGATTTCATTGAATCACAATGACCCTCAGAAATTGTTTGCACCCATTTTATTAGAAAAATAATTAAAATTAATAAACTTTTACGAAATTCCATAAAAGTTATATTTCCTAAAAGTAGATTCAATTCCGAAAATGCTTGTCTTAGTTCCGACAGTTAATTAACAACCTTTCATGGAGTTTAATCAGTCCAAAGTTCCAGAACTGTTTTCAGAGCCTGGTTTTGCATAATTGGTGACACGTTAGTTCGGCCGAACTTTTAGTCCAAGTTCGGCCGAACTATGTTTTCCGCTTACGAGTCGTTAAAACTAACGTCTTAATAGTTCGGCCGAACTTCTTATCAAAAGTTCGGCCGAACTATTGTGTAACTCTCCATCGGCCGGAAAATTTTGTGGAGCCCCCTACAAAACACACATTTCGCATCAATATAAATTGCCGCAAAATGATTCACAATTTTCGCACATTTCACATTTCATTTCATTTTACAACTTGGTTTGAGTTAAAAAACTTTTCTTCAAAGTTTGGGTTTAAAGAATTTTTTTGGAAGACATTTTTTGGAGGCGGCGTGATTTTTCTTGGAGGTATGTACGTGTTTTGTGTTGAAATAAATCTTTTGAGCTTCTTTGTTCAAAAAATTTTCTTCAAATTTTGGATTTAAAGAATTTTTTTGGAAGACATTTCTTGGAGGCGGTGTGATTTTTCTTAGAGTTAGGTACGTGTTTTGTGTTGAAGTACGTGTTTTGTGTTTTTTAAAGTGTGTGTTTTGGATTGGATTACATATTTTTTACAAAAGATTTTTTTAAATTAAATCTTTTGTGATATTTTTTGTAATTGAGTTATTGTCTAATTTTTTGAAGGAAATTTTCTGAACCTCATACCCTATTATCATGGGAAATCGAAGAACTTGTGTGAGAAAATATGATTTAAAAATAGACCCTGAGGAACGTAGAGAAGAGACGAGACAATATCGCAAAAGAAAGTTAGAAGCCCTCTCAAATATTGAAGAGGAAAATCAACCTCAAGCAGAAATTGAAGCAGGTATGTAAATGTAAATATTACATGATCTATTGATATATATTTAAAATTTTCCTAATGTAAAACGTGAAGCTTAATTATTATTTGATGAACTAGTTTGAAAAATATTTTGTTTGATGTAAACAGACAGAGATATTCCTCAAAATATTGAAGAAGAAAATCAACCTCAAGTAGAAATTGAAGCAGGTATGTAAATGTAAATATTATGATCTATTAATATATTTTTAAATTTTTCCCAATGTAAAATGTGAAGCTTAATTTTTATTTTATGAACTAGTTTGAAAAATATTTTGTTTAATGTAAACAGACAGAGATACTCCTCAAAATATTGAAGAAGAAAATCAACCTCAAGCAGAAATAGAATCGGGTATGTAAATGTAAATATTATGATCTATTGATATATTTAAAATTTTCCTAATATTTATTGACATATTTATTAATTTAGTTATTTATTGAATATGTACTATTTTTTCGAATATATACAGATGAAATCACTATCGATAATGAGATGTTAGAAAATGTCGACACTCACACATATGGAGATAAAAAACCTGACCATGTTATACGATATCGTGTCGATAAAATTTTTGAAAATTATTTCAAAAATGAGCAAGTGACAGTTCAAGCTCAAATGTTGAAAGGTATCCTATCATCAAGGAAATTAAAAGAAGCGACGACACTATTGGGTATTCGAAAATCAACCAAAGATAAAAAAATGAAAGAAGAGGTGATAAAAAATATGAGTAGTGCTATAGATTCAATTAAGAGATCTAGATATAAAGATGTTTCAAATATACGTAGAGGAATACAAATGGCAATGGTTTCACCAAGTACTCAAGAGAATCATTTGAATCTAACATCTATGGCACGAGCACTGGGAACCTCGCGAAAAACTCTGCACAAACATCGAAAATTTCGACTGCAAATAGACGTAAATGATGAACTCGCTTGTTGGAGAGCTATTTGTAGGCAACCATACAAAGATAGACTTGGAGAAGATGTTAAAAAAATAATATATGAATATTGGAAGAACAATTCACGTGTTTCACCGACTGCAAGACATGTGATGCGAAGAATAATAGCACGAAATCAATACGAAGAACATGAAAAACATCTCTTGGAAACCACTCAAATAGAATTATTCAACAAGTTCAAAGAAGAGAATCGTCAAATTCAAGTTTCACTCAGTGCTTTTGTTCAACAAAAACCATGGTATGTAAAGCCTATCACCGTACGCGACACTTGTTGTTGCCGTTATCATGTGGAATTTGTGTTATATTATGACACATTCCTTGATTTCGGTAGAACATTATGGAAGGATTCACCTCCTCCTTCCACTATCCGTGAATTCATATCTCAAATTCTATGTGAAAGAGAAAGCGATGAACTATTTTACAAAAAGAAATGTGTTGGTGGGTAAAAAATGCGATGATTGTGGAAATTTGACTAAATTTCACAACAAATATCGTATTGATATAAATGATCAATCATTTTCCAACATGAAAGTGAAATGGAAGAGATATGAATATATCGGTACATCGATTCAAGGTGCAGATAGTGTTAAAAGAATCGAATTACGAGAAGACGAAATTTTTCTGATAGAATTTTTGAGAAATTTTGAGGTAGAAATTTACAAATACACCAAGCATTCCCATAGAGCTCGATGGAAAGACTTGCAATTCAAAAAATCTCGTGAAGTTTTTCCACCAGGGACCATTTTGTCAGTGATTGATTTTGCAGAAAACTACACATTTTTTCCACAAAAAGAAATTCAAAGTGAATACTATCACTCTGACCAAGTCTCCATGCTCGTCCATATTCTATATAGACATGCTGAAAAAAATGTCAATCATATAGAAAGCACGAGTGAAAATCGACATATCATTAAAGAATACACTTTTATATCAGTGACGATCGTACACATGATACATGTTTTGTACAACATTGTTTTGGAAGAATTTATGATTCATTGAAAAATCGTGGAATAACATTCAATGAAAATTGGATATGGTCAGACGGATGCGCAGGTCAATTCAAATATGCACGATCATTTTTTTGGTTGTGTTGTCTTCATAAGAAAACCTGCATTAAACATTGTTGGAATTTCTTTGAGACTGGCCATGGAAAAGGAGAACATGACGGTGCAGGAGCATGCATAAAATGATTACTTCGAAGATATCAAATGAACCACTCTACACGCCGACTTGTGAATGCTAAAGAAGTTGTTCAATGGTGCAAAACTGCTCTAAGCCATGAGATTAACCCATCAAGAGAAGTGCGAAGGTACATTCAATTTAATTTATATTGGAAATATAATTTTAAACATTGTACATTTATCATGCAATGATTATTTTTAATTGTATTTCGATATCATATTTACAAATTATTTTTCTAATTTTCCATATAAAGGTTTTTCTGGCATATTGGAATCGGAGACGTAGATAGATCAATTGGAAATGACGTTGAAACAATAAAAGGGACTCGAAAATTGCATTCAATTCAAACAAAGTTGTCCACAAATGTGTTTGCATTGGATAAAAGAAAATATTCTTGTTTTTGTGATGTTTGCATAGACAACACAAAAATCCAATGACGTCTGTGAAAACAAAATGTATGTGAACGATTGGAAACATACAGAGCTAAATACAAAGGGAAAAATGTCTGTTGCAATGTTTGAAGAAATGCAATCAGAGGAAACTACAATATCATCCGATGGTGATCGAGTTTCTGATCTTGTTAGAGAAGGTAATATTTGAATTACTTTCTAATGATTTAAAGATCTAGAAATAAATTTAAATATGCATAATTAAATGTTAAATTTATTTTATTGTGCAGGAGATGTTTTTGCTGTAATTGCACCTATTGGCAACGATGAAAATGTGAAGTATTATTTGATGCGTTGCACTGAATGAAAAATGAAATTATTACAAGACTATAGTGATCACAGATTTCAGTATGACAAAGGGTCTATTATACTGAAAGGTTATTTTTTCAAACAAACTCGTCAAAGTGGAGACTTTGTTTACTTTGAAGACTATGAACCTGATTCCATAAGTTGTCAGTATAGTCACTTGGTGTGTGCAACACGCATAAAGTTGATAGAAGTTCAATCAAAGAACAAATCAAAAATTAAGAAATGGAAAATGTCAAAATCCGATCATGAACGGATTATTGAGGATGGAATTCCATTAGAATTTTTTTGAGTGAAGTGTCCAACAATTTATTATCTTTGGATTAAATATGTTTTAGAACTTTCAGTACTCAACTAAAAATTGAGCTGCTGATGTTATTTGTGGTTTGCACATGTTACAAATTGTTTGGGTACAAGCACGTGCTCTAGTATCAACTGAAAGTAGTTTTTATATACATGTGCATTGATTAAAAATGTTATATGTATTGGATATATATATATATATATATATATATATATATATATATATTCTAGAATGAAATTAATTGTTCTTGTATATTAATTGTTCTTGTATATGTTCTCCGACCATATGGTACAAATTATTTCACTTTATTTTGTAAGGTCAGATTCAGTCCCCATATGGCCTAGCCTGCAAGGGACGAGATAACAAGTGGTTGTCCCCACTTTCCCGAATCTCAGCTTTTAAGTACAATTTCACTTTTTATGTCAGGCATCTTACATGATGTACTAGCCAAAGATAGATTCTCTTTGTTTCAAGTTTCCAGTAAAAGTTGTCACCAAATGACCTGCTCGAACTATTGTATTAAACACCATACCTTATCTTAAAGTATCATTCACCCTAGGGAGTGTAAAATATTCAATTTAGGTTGGTGACGATGCTCACTCCTAGCTTGAAGTAGCGCCAATGACCAATTCTTTAATGAATTCCAATGCACTAGACCAAAGTTGGTTCAACCTACTTCATTTTTCACCCAAGAAATTCCAAGGATGGACTATCTGGACAAACTGCTGAAATTGAAAAGCTTGACATGGAGATACGACAAGGTGAACAAAGACTTCAAGAAATCTTTATGGAAAGGGCTCACTTCAAGGAAAGAAGCACCACGTTGCAGGCTAAAGTCAAGAACATGGAAGATAAGATCAAGAGGGACTTTCTTGATCCGAAACCTATTGGTTTAAAGAAAGAAAATGCATGTGTTGGCACACTTGGAAAAGAAGACGACCACACTATGAGGATTGGTGCACTTCGTTTGGAAGGAGTCAATATATGTCGTATTGGAGAAATTAGAAAGAATTCGAAAAGTAAAGATCTTGAACCAATTCAAGCAGACCCAGGATCAGATTGTTCTATGGAGCTTCATGAGAAGAGATATGTGAAAAGCACTGTTAAGCCAAGGGCTAGTTCGAAAGACATATTGGAAGAGGAAATGTTGAAGAAGATTGCGGAAGTAAGGCGCAAGACAAGGAGGAGGAATGATGATGAAATTTCCTTGGACTTGAGATTCGTGTCTACAACCATACATGGGAAAAAGTTCTTTGCTTTGATAGACACGGGGGCTACCCATAGCTTCCTAATTCAAAAGGCAACTTCATCTCTTAGAAAGAGGAAGGCTAGCATGGAGAAAGAGTTGAGTGCTTTCAAGGCAGTCAATTCGAGCATGAAAGCAGTGACTGGTGTCATGAAAGGCACACATGTGAGAGTAAGGTAATGGTTTGGAAAGATAGACTTAAGAGTCATTGACATGGATGATCATTCTATGGTGTTAGGACGAGACTTCATGGTTGCAGCACAAGCCATACCAATGATGGACCGAGACATTCTCTTAATTCTTGTGATCAATCTTAAACTATTTTCTGAACATCTATTCTTATTGTCACCCTTAATATTTTGTCATCTTTCCGTATCGATTATATTAAAAAGAAAGTATAAATCATAAATCATAAACCATTTAAATATTTAGCTCGAACTCTTGTAGTAAACACCATACCTCAAGTCTCTCTTGCTCTCCAAAATTATTAGGTTTAATTATTATAACACAAAAATCGTTCTACATTGTCAATAATTTTTTGCTCTCCAATATTATTAGGTTCACATTCTATCATTCATGTAGTTTTAAAAACTTCAAATGCCATGCCAATTATAATTCAACTATCCAAAAAAAACATTTAACATTAAATATCACATGCCATGCCAATTATAATTCAACTATCCAACAAAAACATTTAACATTAAATATCACATGTCAAATGTAATTCAGATGACAACATTACTTCACATTCACATGCCAAAAGTACTAAAACCATCCAAAGAACATTGAAATCAATGAACACTATTAATCCAATGACTTTACAAGTAATGTACCATCATACATGCAATTATATCAAATCAGAAATCAACATATATTGTAATGAAATCAATGGGGATTGTCTTGTTACAAGTAACATTTCAATTTACCACATGTGCAAATGTAGGTTCACATTCTATCATTCATGTAGTTTTAAAAACTTCAGATGCCATGCCAATTATAATTTAACTATCCAACAAAAACATTTAACATTAAATATTACATGCCATGCCAATTATAATTCAACTATCCAACAAAAACATTTAACATTAAATATCACATGTCAAATGTAATTCAGATGACAACATTACTTCACATTCACATGCCAAAAGTACTAAAACCATCCAAAGAACACTGAAATCAATGAACACTATTAATCCAATGACTTTACAAGTAATGTACCGTCATACATGCAATTATATCAAATCAGAAATCAACATATACTGTAATGAAATCAATGGGGATTGTCTTGTTACAAGTAACATTTCAATTTACCACATGTGCAAATGTAGGTTCACATTCTATCATTCATGTAGTTTTAAAAACTTCAGATGCCATGCCAATTATAATTAAACTATCCAACAAAAACATTTAACATTAAATATCACATGCCATGCCAATTATAATTAAACTATCCAACAAAAACATTTAACATTAAATATCACATGCCATGCCAATTATAATTCAACTATCCAACAAAAACATTTAACATTAAATATCACATGTCAAATGTAATTCAGATGACAACATTACTTCACATTCACATGCCAAAAGTACTAAAACCATCCAAAAATTAAATAAAAGAAATTATATAATAACATTGTAATAAAATATGTTCAAAAATTGTAAATATCACTTGAGTATCAAACTGTATCAAGTTTAACAAATTTTAAAACCATCTAAATTTTGAAATCAAATCCACTGTAAATCTTGTCCATCAAATGGAGGATCTAGTGTCTGGGTCTCGGGTAGCGCCCTATCCTGTAAATAGGAAACCTACATACACAATGCACATGTACTTGAACATTAAAATTTGAAGTTTTAAAAATGAACGAGAATATATATATATATAGAACTTCATGTAAAAAACAAAATATAACAAAAAAATCATGCAATACCTGCAATACCTCGTAAGGTTCCCTCTCCATTTGATGAACAGGTTCTTCCATAGAAACATCTGTAGTGGTAGCCTGTACAATATACATGTACAGTTAAATATAAATATATATATATATATATACATAAATAATTTATATAAATTAAAAACTTTCAAATGAAAATGCACGTGTACATATATAAACTTATTTGAATAATAATATTAAAAAAAAGAACTAAAGACAACTTGTTCAAATGCTGTGGATGTTCCTATCTCCATTGCTAGAGTCCTCGGATTAAAAAAATCTTCTATACGAACCTAAATTCAAAAAATTTTAAATAACTCAAAATATAGATCTCTCTCTCTATATATCTCAATTTTTAATGGAACTTTTTGAGGTAACATAAATTTTGAACTCGTGAAAAATTGTCCATACTTGTACATCTCCCAATGAAGTAGAAGGTATATCTCCTAAGGAAGAAGAAGGTACCGCCATCCCAAAAACATCAGACAGAATCGGTACCTGTTAAATTTTTTTATCAAATTATATATATACATACATGTACATGTGTGGCAACAATTATTTATTTTAGAGTCACTTAAAAAACACTAACATACATGTGCCAACATATCATGATGGTCAGACCCATCTGCATCGTTTGAGCTAGAGGTCCCGAACGTAATATTAACATTTTCATCATGCAACATGCCTGAGAACTGCAAATGGTGTTTCAACATATAATCATACATTTTTGTTAGATTAATGTACACATACAAATAAATGTATACATGTACATACACATGTATTTATTACAAATTGTACACATGTATATGTAAATATAATTTCAAACCCTAAGGTCACTAACACATACCGTTCCGGTGCCCTCTTCCTCACGAAAAATTAGGTCTTGCGGACCATTGCGACAATTTATTGCATATGTTCGGAGATATTCAACATTCATGTTGTAAATATCCTCATCTGTACGATAAACAAAATTGGCACGTGCATTTTCACGTGCTCTTTGTCGATTTAAACAAATATCGACTCCACTCAATCCGCTATGAACATTGTCGATCATAACATCTCTTGCTTCACGACTTATTTGAGAAGTCGCATCCATCTCTGATCGCAGGGTTTCGACTCGAAACGGTCGACTCACCAATGGCGGCTCAGGGCGAGGCAACTCCACATCTCGCTTAGCGCCCTTATGTTGATATAATCGACCTCTCCCCGGGCCAAAAATTTTTGAAGGAAGGTCATTGTAGTCGGGTTTCATACCCAAAAAAAATTCTGCATAAAACATTTGTGCAAAATAAACAGGAACCTCATCGTTCCATGGAAGCCTTCCAAAGGCCACAAGATGTCGATCATACAAATATTTTGCTTTCTCTGGGTGCTTGAAATACTGCACCTTCAACATTTTTCTTTCTGGCCCTTCCTTATAATTAAACATTGACTTAGCATCATCTCTTGAAAATTTTTGTTTTATGTCCTGCCATTTATCGGGACCTATCACTGTTTCTTTTCTCTTTCTCATCAGTTCTACAAACGAATCAATCGTTGGCCCCAAATTTTTTTACACTTTTACCATTTCACTCAATGAATTTGTAACTATTTCGAGGCTTTGTCTACTCTCAGCAGATAGAGACAAAGCCTCGAGATCTCTTTGCAATTTTGCATGAAGGCTTTGACACCTTTGTAAGGTGCATTCCGCCATGTTCGTTTCCCATGGTATATCAGTAATCTCAGCCAGATAAGTTGTGCTGGGTTGACAGCCTTCTTCTTCAATGTAGCGCGCTGCCCTGCGTCTTTTTTGACCATTGGTTCGAACATTTTCAGCCTCTGCATCAATATATATATAATTTCATATATTAGAAAAAACACGTGTAAAAAAAGTTGTACAAATTTAATGAAAAAATATTAAAATTGATGGCAACCTTGATGTTGTTGGTTAACATCATCTCCAACATGACCCTGCTAAGAACCAACCCCAGAATGACGCTGCTGAGAACCAGACCCACAGTGACCCTGTTGAGAACCAGCAGCCGTTGATTGGCCTTCGGGGGAATAAATATCACCCCCTTACCGCAACCTGCTACCACTCATACCTCGACCGGTTGAACCTTGGCCACGCTCCATGGATGGAGTAGAAACCCTTCTCCTCTTGCCTCCTAAAAATTAAAATATGAAACTTATTAACAACTAATTTCACTCACAAAGTTAATAAAAAAATCAATTCCATATGTACACACATGTATGGAGATTTAAGATTATATTTAAATACCGTGAACATCCTCCGATCCATGAACCTCCATATGGGATTCGGCTGATCTTCGTCTTTCATCCTCCATGATATATATCTATTGGTCGACATTCACAAAATAGATTTCAAAAAATCAATTTGTAATTTAGTGTACACAAATTATGTATAACACAACTTTCAAAACAATAATTGATCATGTGTGAAACATAGAACCAGTGGAGAAACCTAAGGAAAAACTATGTTTCCAAGTCGAACCTTTGTAGAGGTTCCAGTACCTGAGAGTAAAATCCAGTTTGGGGCTGTTAAATCTAGTATGTTCTATATTTCTTACATTTCTGCCCTCCTATTTTTCTTTCCAATCAAGGTTTATAAAATAACATGAGAAGCAACACGAGACTTGGAACAATCATTTTCATTATCTACATGGAAGGCAAGAAGGATTATATCCCCTTAAGCTTAAGCTTATGTAGTTTGTCAATTTTTATCATATATTTTTTGGTAAGGGTAAATGTTTTTTTATCTATAGTACAAGTCATGAGTTCCCCAATTTTACCTTATGTAAATCATGATTCTAGGATTACTACAATTTGTACTTGGTTTTTTAAGAATATATCAAATAAAGTTTTTGAGAAGCAAATATGGCTTGTTCCTTAGTATTTGGCACTTAGAATTTCCATAACGCTTATAACCCCATCCTTACAATTTTTATAATTTCCTTGATGAGACATTTGAATTTCCTTCCCCATATTTCTTGTTAATGATTATAACCTTAAAATGGCTAGTATTGGTTTTTCATCATCTCAAAATGACCTGGCAGATGAAAATTTACCATGTCAATCATCATCACTTCACACCATCTCATACATGACCCCTTCTACATATTATATGCATGAATTTTTGGCATGTCATCCTCTCTACCTATCCCATGAATGATTGTGACAACAGGTGAATAAAATAAAATTTATAAGCAAAGGATAGTTTCTAGCTTTTCCTCCTCCATCTGCCCCATAGCTAGTGATTTCTCAATTTTCCACTTCCAACTTTCTATTATCGAAATTCATTAGCAGCTAATTTTATCGATAGCCACACCACACTACATTAATGAACTCTACGTTGTTTGTTATTGTAAAGTCCAATAACAAACAATGTTAATTGAGTTTAGTAGTGTATATAACAATTTCTTTGACTTCCAGTTGTGTTGTGACTATTAGTAGAATTAACTACCAAAATGAATTTCCAAAATAAAATGTTGGAAGAGAAAAAATAGGCAATCACTAGATATGGAGTGGGTGGAGGAGGACAAATTTATAGTGATCCCTTCCTTATCAAATTTCCTTTATTCACCTAATGTCACAATCAATCATGTTCTAAGTAGAGGGGATGAATTCAATCATATAATGTGTAGAAGGGTCATATGTAGATGGTGTGAAACGATGATTACAAACATGGTAATTTTTCATCTACTAGGTCATTTTGAGATGATGATTACAAACCAGTGCTAGCCAATTAAAGGTTATAATCATTGGTGCCTAATGTGGGGTGGACAATTTAAATCAAGTTCGTATCAAAGTACAATTTAGCTCATTTTAGTCAAGGTTAGTTAGAAGAATTAGCTATTGGTTTCTGCCTTCAATTTCCTCTGAAAATTAATGTGTACGTGCTTTTGAAAGACATTAGAGGAATAAGGTCCAAAATTTTGATGAAAATGTGCTATGAAAGTAAAGGGTTTTAAAGGCAAGCATGTACAAGGCATAGCTGAGCCAAATGTTCTTCAAGAAGGGCCTAATTATTTGGGTCTTGGTTATGGAAAACATGGAAAATGCTCCAAAGCCAAGGAGGCACATGAAGCTGTTCCAAGAAGGAATTGTATTTCGTGTTCATTACCTCAAGCTTGTGAAGTTTGTGTTCATGATGAATGGAACATGTACATAGTTTACCTTAAATTTGTTGTGTTTTACGGATATTAAAATGAAGAACTTCTATTTAGATCCATTCCAGAGATTGACTGCAGGGGCATTTACTAGATATGTCACCTTTCATAAAAGATGAGATCCGGAGGCTACCTGGCCCTTTACAGACTCTGCCTATAGAACTTGTAGAAGTAAACACTAGAGGCATTAACAATATCAAAGAACGTTTTCATGCTCAGACATGCGAATGTGTCTCTTTCCCTACGCAAAAAAATAGATCTTGAGGTAGTTAATATTCATAGACATGTCATCAAGCAAGTCAATGTGATCATCCCTCCTTCCCTCCCTTGTAAAATAATTATGTTTTGCGGGTCAGAAAGCCAAAATATGGAGACAATTATCACCAAATCCAACGTACGATTATGCATGATGGAGAATATCTAGCGCTGTCCCTTGTTAATATATTTAATAATCTCAATATTTATTTAAAAGTATCAATAGTATTTCGACAACATCACATTGTTCAAATCTCATGGTCGAAATACTATTGATACTTTTAAATAAATATTGAGATTATTAAATATATTAACAAGGGAAAGCGCTAGAGATTCTCCATCATGCATAATCGTACGTCGATGCTTATAGAGTGAAAAAACTGAAAGAATCAACTTGTAGGGTCATTTTAATGGGGGGTGGAGAATTCAGGTCTAAAACCTTTTGGAGTCATTTTGAGGTATTAAATGACATTTCTGGGGGTCAAACGATTATATATAATTTAAGTTGAAGGCCCATGAGATAAATATGACTTCTATGTGACATTTTTAAATTAAATCATCTATTTGTTGTGTTATATGAACATAATTGGTATGCATATCTAAAGAGTCCAAATGCTCATTCAAGACCATATGTAATCCTCATCTAACTTAGTCAGGGATTTGCAATACTATATTTGAGTTGGCTAGCTCCATTTCAAGATATTATGGTTATCCAAGAGGGGATATAAAAAATGAAAAGAAGGATGTTGTTGTAGGTTATCCAAGTTGAACATAGAACCAGTGGAGAAACCTAAGGAAAACCTATGTTTCCAGGTCTAACCTTTGTAGAGGTTCCAGTACCTGAGAGTAAAATCCAATTTGGGGCTGTTAAATTCTAACTGTACTGGTAATTGTGCTAGGGGGGAGAAATAGGATGCAATTTCCTCTTCTCACGGTTGGGAGTCTCGTTTTTCATGTGGATTCAACCAAACATATTGTACATATTAAATGAGGACATAATTATTCCACATTTTTAATTTACATTCAAATGCTTCTTTGATTTATCTCCTATAGCTTAATGTATTATGCTAGATATATAATTTAAATTGAAGGCCCATGAGATAAATATGACTTCTATGTGACATTTGTATTGAAACATCTATTTGTTGTGTTATATGAACATAATTGGTACGCATATCTAATTTACATTACTTTAATATGTCATGCTTCTTTAATTTATCTTTTATAGATGACCGAAGCATCCCTTTTTAATCTATCCCTTTTGACTTCGGATATGTGGGCAATATTCATCTGCATATTTTTCTATCATAAAGCAGTGAATAAAATTGTATTCCATTTGTGTCAATGTTAAGGTTAAGCACATGGATTAAAGTTTTATATATTATATGAGTACGCTATGTATTATATATGGTCTTGAATGAGCTTTTAGACTCTTTAGATATATATCTAAAGAGTCGAAATGCTCATTCAAGACCATATGTAATCCTCATCTAACTTAGCCAGGGATTTGCAATACTATTTTTGAGTTGGATAGCTCCATTTCAAGATATTATGGTTATCCAAGAGGGGATATAAAAAATGAAAAGAAGGATATTGAACTGTAGGTTATCCAAGTTGGACATAGAACCAGTGGAGAAACCTGAGGAAAAACTATGTTTTCAGGTCGAACCTTTGTAGAGGTTCCAGTACCTGAGCCTGCCATTTTCAAATTTCTTTTTAAGGCTAGATTTCACATGGGATAAAATTTTAGGGTCACAACCAATGAGTATAAAGTCGTCAACATAAAGAACAATTATTATTACATGGTTACTACTTTCTTGGTATAGGCATTGTATTTATAATTGCATATATAAAAGTAAGTATTAAGAAGAAAGTTGTTCATTTTAGCATTCCAAACATGAGGATCTTACTTAAGTCCTAGAGAGATTTCTTCAGGTGATAAAAAAATATAGTCATTTTGAAAATAGTTAGGAGGTTATTCCAAGTAAATTTGTTCTTTCAATCCCCATGCAAGAAGGTGGATTTAATGTTCATTTAATGGACCTACAATTTATATGAAATAATAAGGGCTAGAACAGTGAAAAGGGAATTAATTTTTTCTATAAGGGAAAAGGTTTTATTCTAATCAACCCCTTTTATTTGAGAAACTTTTATCAACTATATAAGTGTTATGTCTTTCAACACTTCCATCTAATGAACACCTAGTTCTATGCACCAATTTACATCTAACAAGGTTTCCTCCCGGAAGAGGTATTAGATCCCAAGTATCATTCACCACTAAGGAAGGAGGAAACCTTGTTAGATCCTTGGAAGTTTCTATAAATATTTTTAGATCACAAGCCTTTGAAAACTAATCTAAAAGAGAGAAGAATATGTTATCACTAAGCTGGAACCAATTGGGTTGTTCAATGGTCAACCTAATGTAACTATTTCAAATCACTTTGGACTGAAAGTTAGCCCTTCTAGTTAGAGAGGGCTCTCTCAAAGAAAACAAATGAATACTCAAGATCAAATTTATATTGCAGATGGATAAATATTTTTGTGTTTTAAGTTATTTTGCTGGTGGAAGATGTATGAAAGGCTACCAATAGATCTTTGTTACAAAGTTATGCCACCTAGGCTAGACTTCGATACTGACCTAGACACCTAATTCAAATAGGATTACATCACTTTTGAGGAAAAATAGGGGTATTTCAATTTTAATAGAGTTGGTAATAAAAGCGCCTATTTTTTTGTTAACATATTCACTTCCATTATATACTCCTAACTTCTAAAGTTGATGTCCTAATTGTTTTTCTACAAGAACCATGTAAGCCAAAAAGTTCACTCTTAAGTTTTAAAAATTAAATCTCGGTGTCTCTGGAGAATCTAAATAAAATTTAAGTAATTGAAGCTATAGAAATAAGTAGAAGGAAGAGAATCACAAAAATCACTATGAACAAGCGACAAGGGGGGAAATTAAGAGGGATAATTTTATTTCCATGATAACCTAGTAAAGTCCCTACTTCTTGTATATCCTCAATAAATAATTTCCATGAAAAGTAGTTTTAATTCGTAAGTAGGAGATTACCTAGACTAGCCATATTACAATATGAAAATAATATTATTTCAAAAGAAAAAATTAATTGTTTAGAAGGGGAGTTCTCAAATAAATGGTTAGTTTTATGAAAATGACACTACAAATATAATTTGGATGTCAAAATTATACCATTTTGAAAAAATATATAAAAATGAACAAAAGTACTATGTGGGAAGTGGAGGTTGATCAACGCAGTGATGGTTGTACATTGAGACTATTGAGTTAATTTAAAAAATAAAAAATCATTTCTTCTCTAACTTTCCTTATAAGCTCACATTTACAAATATACAGTTAGTTACTTGTATTAATGCAAGTGACTCACTTTTATAAATAAGTGAGAAACATGTTTACAATAAGGTCACTTTATAAATTAAAGTCATATGAAAAAAAATAGAAAAAAAAATATAACATATAAAAAAATTTCAAAAAAAAAGGTGAAACAACAACCGCAACAATTTAATGAAAAAGGAACTACTTGTAATTTAATAAAGTAAATTTTAACCTATTGAATTAATGCATATATAAAAAAAAAGTTAAGAAGGATAAAGGATGTTGTTTCTTTTTCTTATTCTCTAAGTGTGTGTTTGCCTAATGCTTATGTATTTTCTTGCAAAAAACTTCAACATGGTTGCATGCAAAAACAAATAATTTTTTCAAATAAAAAAATTGAAAAATTTATAAGCTTGGGGTTAGATTTAAAATGGTCTACGCAAAAAATAAATACCAATTTTCTTTTTTATTTTTGATTTATCAAGATCAGAAAGAGTGAAGGCAAAGAACATATGCAGAAAAGAAAATATTTTCTACTTTATTTCTTATTTACCAATATTGTGCAAGGTGCATGACAAAGAATACACACAAACTGAGAATAAAAAATAGAAAAATTAAACTGAAATATTAGAACATAATGAATTATATTTTAAAAACCATAATGAAACTATATATCTTTAGATAAAAATAGTTGTATATTGAGCGGAAAAAATTTTACATTTTTGGGTGAAACAAAAAAGTTACTAACCAAAACAATACTCTAGACACACTAGAACGGTTCTCTTAGACAAAAAAAGTTCATAAACAACATTATCCATAAGTATTTTGATGCATGCAATGAGAGATATCCAAGATGACAGTGCGGATATATTCCAGCAGACAGTACAGAGAAAAAGGGAGTGTTACAATGCAGATAAGTGAAGGTCACAGTGCAGAGTATAGAATGCGGATCTAAGACAGCGATACAGGATGAAGATTACGTATATCAAGAGTACGGTTTTGATTGCAGTGAGGATTGTTAAGGACTATTGACTTGAAGAAGTAATACATGGGATAATCTTCATAAGGAGAAGAAACATTGATAGTGAGGAAGGTAAATATCCGTGAACATCGTGACAATACCACATTAGGAGGCCAGTGGTAAATACGCATTTCTACCACATAATTTTGGTCATCTCTTTGAAATCAATTTCGAACTATATTACACGTTCGGTGCAAATTACAGTGGTACAGCGGCTCGGTGATATAATGCCAAAATTACAGTGGCTCGGTGCAAATTACAGTGGTACGGTGGCTCGGTGAAAATTACAGTGGTACAGTGGCTGGTTCTCAGTGACATAATGTTGTCTCTATTCTTAGTGAAATCATGATCACATTAACACAGTTCAGATATCCTTCAAGAAGATACAACTAAAAACTGATTTTAAAGAGCGCAGACGTAACTACATACCTGACGGATTTTGACGAGCGCGGACGTAACAGCAAGAACAGAGCTCGAGCGCGGACGTAACAGCAGGAACAGAGCCCCAGCGCAGAACAGAGCAATAACTCGGCCAGCAGGAATAGAGCACCAACGCAGCAAGGAGAAACAAAGCAGCAAAAATCGCGCCAACAATGAAAACGGTAACCTTACAAACTTCGCGGGTGATATATTTATAAAAAATAGTTTGGCCGAACTATTTTAAAAGTAAAAGTTCGGCCCAACTCCTAGTTCGGCCGAACTTTTTTATAAGTTCGGTCGAACTCCTATTGCCAGTTTGCCAAACCTCCGGCAAAAATTCTGTTTGCTGCGCCGTCACTGTGCCATCAATGTGAATGGACTCAAAAGTTCGGCCGAACTTTCTAAGAAATTTCAGCCGAACTATGATATAGCTCGGCCGAACTTTTTAAAATGTTCGGCCGAACTATTTCCGAAAAAAAATTTCTGCCCCCGATTCTCACAAAAGTGTAACCCAGCTTCACGTTTCCGCCCTTATACAAAATATAAGGATTTATCTCATTAATGGGAGTCCATGAATCTCTCCCTCCATCTCTAGAGTTACAATCAAAATAGGAAATGATAAGACACATGTCTTTCTAGAGTTTCAACACAACTAAGAAATGAGACACATATCCTCTTAGAGTTTCAATACAACAAGGAAATGAGACACATGTTCTCATGATCCCATGATCTTCTCCAACCAAATTCGAATTTGGCCTTAGAGTGCCACATAAGGGTCTTCTAGAAGTCTCCCTTTTGACCCTACACATGTCACAAAACTCATAACACATATATAGATATATGAAACTATGTTAATTTTCTAGTTTCTAATCATAAATTCACTTTAAATACATAAAAATAAATAACTTTGGAAGACAAGGATCCTAACCCATATATTTATGAAAATGGTTACTTGATGTAGGGTTTTAGGTCAGATGGCTATGAAATAAGAGCTAAATGGTTATGACATAATGGCAATATGTATGAATATGGAAAACACTTTTGAGACTCAACAATAATCCTCTTTAGTCTTAGAATGGTCAGGCTACAGATCAACCTACTACTTCAACTTCAACTTCCTCTTATTCAAATTTTCCGCCTATTATTCCCAAGTTAACAATAAAGCCACTAAAGGGAGTTGTTCATAAATCGACCTTCAACGCTCTAGCTCGTGCAACTATAAGTTGTAACATAGTCAAATATTTGGCTCAGTAAAATTCTGCTATGTTAGCACTTGAGGTTCTTCAAAATTGTCCCTCCAAAAAGCATGCTTTGTTGTCGGCAATTGGTGGAATCGATCGAACAGACTCTAATATTTTAATATTTAACCATGTGGGTTATATGCCACAATTTTCAGCACAATTAACATTTTTGATCCAATTAAATGTCCTAATCACCTTATTCATCAGACTATTATTGATGAAGGTACTTGTATCATGTCTATGGGTTGAACGAAGTCACTTGGCTCGCTGAATTTATCACAATCACCTACGATGTTGAAATATTTTGACGGTCGTACATATAAGCCTTGTGGAATTATCAGTAACTTGCAAGTTGAGCTAGGGGGAAAAACTATTACTATTGAAGTTGAGGTCATTGATGGACCCCTTGACTACAATATTTTACTTGAAAGACTGCGGGTTTACACTATGGCTCCAGCTGTATCTACTTACTTTCACATGGTCATCTTCCCACATAACAACAACATCACAGTCATCAATCAACTTTCCTTCTTCGCCTCTAGCTCCCAAGCAACTAGAAGTGTTATATTCATTCAAAGACCCCCACCATCTCTTCAGAACATTGGTGTAGGAATCTTTAAGGGTTCTCCCCTAATGGGCACCTTTTCATTACCATCGCCTGTGACGTCAAAGGAAATCGCAAAAATAGAAACTTGCAATATGATATCTTCCACTTCGTCTAACTTAAGGAAGATTCCCAATGATTCTGAGATAGATAGACTAGGTGAAACTATGCCACTAAGTCCAACCGAGCTCACATAGCAATAGATATTTTTGGCTTATGCGACCAATCCTGATTCTTTGTTGCCGACTGTTTGGGTCAATCTTTCTTTGGATTATGGTACTTCTTCTAACCCTTTTTCATGTATATTTTCAACTGATGAGAGTAGTATGGAATCGATGATGCCAGAAGAAGAACCATAGGTAGATTCTCATCAATGATCCCATCTTTGAGATTACAATTAATATAGTCCAACTGAACTATATCACCCTACAACTGTTGATTTCTTAACGAATTCCATTCTTATCCATGTCGTCAATTCTGAGTGAAAGCCATCAAATATCGAAGAAACAATTTCTATTTATATTTCGACCAAACCTGGTGTTGTAGAATACATTCATATCAGCACATCTTGTTCTACATCTGAGCTTGACACTTACCACTCTCTTTTCTGTGAATTCTATGATGTATTCGCTTGTTCATATGAGGAAATTCCAGGTATCGATTCCAGTATCGTTGAGCATGATATTAAAATGTACCCTGATATCAAACCAGTATGATAACGCCTCCGTACTGCTCATCCTAAGAAGGTTGTTGCCATTAAAGAAAAGGTTGAGAAACTTTTTCTTGATGGATTTATTTACCCTATTCCTCTTAGTGATTGGATTTCCAACATTGTTCATGTCATGAAGAACAAGGGACAATTAGAGTGTGCATTGATTATTAGGATGTTAATCATGCTTGTCTAAAGGAAAACTATCTGACTCCCTTTATCGACCAAATCAATGATGAATGTGCCAGATGTGAAATATTTTCTTCATGGATGGATTTTCCGCTTACAATTAGATCAATATTTTCCCATAGGACCAATATAAAACATCTTTTGTCTGTCCCTGGGGAACATTCACTTATCAAAAACTCTCTTCTGGTTTAAATAGCCCAGGGGAAACCTTCCAGAGGACAATCAATTATGCTTTCCATGACATCAAACACATTTTCAACCTTATTTGGATGACTTACCAACCCATTCATAGAAACAGGCTGACCACCCACTATATTTTAGAGTCATATTTTAACAATAACGTCAATACAAAATATTCCTTAGTCCACACAAATGTGTGTTTTGTGTCGGTTCTGGTCATTTTCTTGGTTTCATCATGTCGAAAGATGGAATTCGACTTGATCCCTTGAAGTTCCAGGCCATTCTAGATTTTCCAACGCCTTCCAATATACTTCAGTTACAGAGGCTCCAATGGAAGCCTAAATTTCTAAGGAGATTCATTCCCAACGATGCTAAAATGTCTAAAGGATTTAATCGAGTCTTCAAAAAGGGGACTCCCTTCCATTGGGATGAGGTTTAACAAGCTTCCTTTGGTGTTATTAAAGATACCTTGATCCGGGAAACATTAATGTATTCCCGAAACTATCAGAGTGATTATTTCTTGTATCTTGCCGCTTCAAATACAACCATCGCCATGGTTTTAGTCCAAGAAGAAGATGGGATTGTACATATGATTTATTATTTGAGTCACAATCTCAATGATATTGAAGTTAAGTACACTAATGTTGAGAAGCTCGCTTTGGCAGTCGTTCAATTTGTACAAATATTTCGCCACTATATCCTGCTCCGAAGGACCATTGTCATTTCAAATTGTAACCCTATGACATACATTCTATCACGTCAATTACTCTAGGGAAAATACTCAAAATGGATAGTCATTTTGCAGGAATTTGATTTAGTATTCATCAAATCCAAGTCAAAGAAGTCTTTGTTTTTTGCTGAGATTATCTATGACCTTCCCTCAAGTAGCACTGAGTCTACAATTGAACCATCCATTCTCGATGATTATTTGTCTCTGATCATGTCATCTAACTCGTGGTATGGATATTTTCAGATCTATCTCCAGACCCAAACTTTCTGACCCAATACCTCTCGCTCGAAAGAGCATTGTATTCGAAACGAAGCCAAAGATTATCTGATCTTCATCGATACACTTTATCGTCTTGGTCTTGATACGATTTATGTAGGTGCCTCATAGATGAGGAGGCTGAGAAAGTTTTAAATGATTTGCACGCTGGTACATGTGGTGGACATTTGTCTGGTTTTTCTACCACGCAGAACATTATGTGCACTTGTTACTTCTGGCCTACCATATTTCGCGACTGCATTCTCCTGGTTAGAATTTTTCATGCTTGCCATATATTTGATTGTAAAACCCATCTGCCACCAGCACCAATGCATCCTATCATCGATGTGGGACCATTTTCCAAATGGGGCATTGACTTCATGACATGTAACCCTTGCTCATCCAAGGGCCATGGGTATATTATTTTCGCCCTTGAATATTTTACCAAGTGGGCTGAGGCGATGCCTACATTTAAGAACGAAGGCAAGACAACTGTATTATTTTTATTTAACCATGTGGTTACTCAGTTTGGTGTACCGCAAGCCATAGTTATAGATCATGGAAATTTTTTTCGCAATTATATGATGACTCAGTTGAATGCCAAGTTAGGACTGTCGCATGATATTTCTACCCCTTATTATCTGCAAGCTAAATGACAAGTTGAAGCCATCAAAAAAATTCTTAAGCATATGATTCAACGTATTATTGAGGTTCATAAATGAAATTTGCATTTAATCATGTACTCGACTTTGTGGGCTTAGCGAACCTTGGTGAGAAACGCAACCAGATTTACTCCCTTTCAGTTGGTTTATGATCTAGAAGTTATCTTACCGATTCAATGTGAAATTCCATCATTGAAACTCACGATTGACTTGATACTTGACACTTATGACGAAGAGGCACGTCTTTTAGATCTCATAAATCTAGAGGAAATGCGTCGTGAATATGCATTGGCTAACAAAGCACATAATAGACGAATCAAGGTGCAATATGACTGCAATTTCAAGCCTCACACCTTCTCGGAAGGAGTCTTGGTCTTGCTTTATGACCAAGAAGCTGATAAGATAAGAATAGGAAAATTTTAACCATTATGGCATGGCCCCTATATTTTCAAGCATTTTCTAGCAAAGGGAACCTATGAGTTGATAGATTATGATGGGATTCCATTATTGCAGCCTCAGAATGGGCTATATATTAAACATTACAATGCTTAATTCTGCGTAGTAAAAATTGTATGATATTGTATATATGACTTGATTCCGTGTGGGTCATAGTGTGTATTTCAAGAGTTTTTCATGTGGTTAGTAATATTATTTTAATTTTGTTTCAGATGTTAGAATCTTCGAAACCATTTTTTGGTTATGTCGATTGTGCTAGTCATAGTACGCAGAATTCATCTTCTGTATCATGGGCCATCTTCGCTCCAAGTGGCAAGTTAGTGAGTTTGAAAGGGATTTTTATCGTTCAATCCAACAATAATATAGTTTAGTATAGTGAATTGATCAAACTCCTCTCTATTTCCATTTCACTTGGCATTTGTCGCATCACCATCAGGCTGGACTCACAACTTTTCGTACAACAACTTACTAGTGTATATACTGTTTGAAATCCATCTATTTATCACATGTTACTTAGAGTTCATCTTTTGGAAATACATTTTGATTACATTCAATATCAACACATTTCTATAAAATTTAATGCTTTGACTGATTCTTTACTAAATTATGTGTTAAATAGGCATTTCCAACATATGTAAAAATAGATTTTCAATTCACATGACATAATTGAATAGGATTTCACATAACCATAGGAAAAAAATGCAAATAAAATAGATAGATAATCAAGTTTTTTACAAAAATTTGCGTCCAAGACACGTTGGTCATATGACCTCAAAATGTATGCATATATAGCATATCCTAAGTAGATCTATGTAATATTCCCAAATGGGGAAAACAACAATATTGAAAAAAATAAAGGAAATAGCAGTGTTAATCAACACATCAATAATGGAGACCAATATGGAGCCATTACATTACGTATAAGAACAAAAACTCAATACAAAATAGTGAGGCATCAATCATATGAAATGAGGAAACAAGCCTCCCATAAACAATCACTCCCATATATGAGATGTCGCTACAATACAAATAGTCGAAGAGGTGCCATAGTGCATTCATACTAAGCATAACTACAGTTGGATATCATACAATGATACAAAAATACTGATATATGCCTCAAAATATACTATACAGGAATATCAAGGCACTATACCAACTATCGAAGACAACCTAAGAGGGTTTTCGGAAAATTCATACAATATGCAAACGTAAGTTTGGTATGTTGCAACAACAGAAATGGGGAGATATGGTTGAAGATGATGTAGAATCCTACAACTCTTCTCCAATAGATCCCCCGGATGAAAGGATGTCCCATCCATTGAATAAATCACCTCCCAAATCACACACTACAACCACTACTGCAACTCCTCCCTAAAATGACGCAAATCGAGACTAAAACTGTGCTGTAAGGGATAATATCACCTTATTGTGGTGCCAAATATTTCAATAAATCCCAAGGGGATTCTTTACTAGCCTCCCAATGGAAGGAAATCTTCCTCCACTAAAACACAAGCTCAGAAATGGCCGAATGAAATCCTCCACTGTTGCACCTTGCAACTCAACACATATCTAAACAAAATCTGCACTGTAGAAGAAAGTTGTAGCTTGGCCAAATGTTAGAATGTGGGAATAAAGGTCAAGAACTTCTCCTAACATTAGGGGAATTTTGAGGTCTAAAATGGGCCTCCTAAGGAAATTATAAAGTAATAGTGGAAATAATAAATTAAGATTTGTGTACATCATCAAATTTGAGAGGGAAAAAAGGAAAAAACGACTTTTTCAACTTGTATTTTCAACTTATCTCCCAAAGTTTTTAATAAAATTTCGACTGGGAGTACTCATTGGATGAAAAAAATAATTTCTCAGCAAACTAGTACCCATGTTGCATACTTTCGATGGGCCCTGTTACACGAAAAATGAGAAATGCATGAAAAATGTGATTGCAATCACATTTTTTAATGTATTTCTCATTTTTCGTGTAGTAGGGTTGATGGAAAGTATGGAATATGGGTACTACTTGGATGAGGAATTAAATTTTGCATCCAACAAGTACTCCCACTCAAAATGTGAGTAAAAACTTTGGGAGATAAGTTCAAAATACGAGTTGAAAAAGTAGTTTTATTATTTTAATATTTTTTAATCTTTTTACCCATTTACTTAAAAAATGGTGAATCATCCCCCATGGTTGACATCATCATCTTGAATGGTTGTACATTTTTCTTAGGAGGCCCATTTTAGACCTCAAAATTCCCTTAATGGTAGGCACTCTCAGTCCCCTGAGGATGAAGGTGGGATTCTCGCTCGGGAACACCCTTGTGCTAAACAACACTACAATATTAGCTAAATAGTTGAAGAGAGCCAAAAGTCTTAATATACCACAATCAAATCATAATCCAAAACATTCCCACAATGGGTGCCATCCCTTTATATTCTTGGTGAGCTTCCTCACCTTGAGCCCCACTCCTTAAAGCCACTACTTCCATGCATGGAGTCTCCCTCCAAAACCGCATTGTCCCTCAATGAATGCCACTTATTTCATACCAGTTCTACTTGATTTGGTCAAAGTTGACTCACTCTTCATGCTCCAACCCCTTTTAAAACATAAGGGTTCTCAATATAGCTTTTAGATGACCTCCATTCACACTAGGAGTCTCTTTATTCCTACTAAGGAGATTTATGGGTATCCATACACTCTTATTCTTCAAGCTAAGAAGAAAAATAAAAAATTAATATTCCAATTATTTGTGTGCTAATTTAGGAATATTACAATCCTACCCTCCCAAGTGTTGCTTGTCCCCAAGCAACTGCAAGGACAGAACTAGAAAATGTGGGGAACCTTCATTCCCATATGGAGCTCCAATCTCCAAGCTATCATCCATACAAAATGAATCACCCTCCAGAATGGCAATTCATAGAAAAATCCCTCCCATCTGCTCATGACAGGCACCTTCCAAGTGCTCAAGTTACCCAAATGTCTCATCCCATAAGGAAACAAGAGATCTAATTTAGAAATCATGGATGGTCCAATGCTCTCCATTAAATATGAAACATAAGTAATTTGGAGAATATCATCTCTAATAAGAACATCCAATCCATGTGTCCTCTCTCCAACCATTCCCACAATAATGATAAGGAGATCATCAACATATGGGATCATAATTAGAGTTATACTAGTTGCCATATATAAATTTGGAGAAGGATAATGACCCCTCAAGTGAAACCAGGGAAATTTTACTCCAAACTGCCTCAAAATAGGATATGATGAGTGGTTTCCCAACCACATGATTGCTTCCCCAATCCTCTCACATGCTTGGAGAAGGTGTATGATGTGAGGTGCACATTGAGCACACTATAAAAAAGATATCATCTCCCCAACATATTCTAGGGAGTGGGCATCACCATCACTGCTTATGTCCCCAAATGGATCATGAGGTCTATAAGAAAGAATACCCCACATTGGACCAATAACCTATAAATGGATGGCAAAGAAATACAAGAACATAGTAAGCGAATCATGATGCACATAAAAACAATCCTTACCATGTACCTTGAAGAAGTTGGTGAAGTGGCTCATAGATGAACCTCTTCTCATCCTCAATGAGGAAGGAAGTGGCTATGTTAACTCTATCAAAGAGTTATGTTCCTCCTCCAAATAATCCATGCATCTCCTCATGTAATGGTGCATCTCCTCTTTGATGCCTTTCCAAGTGAATCTCTTTATGATAGTACAATATGTCGTCATGAAATCAGTGTGACTAGAGAGAAAATCCCCATGCCCTGCATGCCAATCCTTCTTCTTGTGATTGGAGGTCCAAGTCAATAAGATGATATCCTGGTAGTAGATTTCTCCATCCACCACTTCTGAATCATAGTGAAAAGTATGGAAGAAAATCAGCCCATACTCTCCCAAGAGTAACCAGAGCAACAATAGATCTTGCTGCCTCTTTACACCTCCATCATACAAACCATGGGGTGAAAATGTGATGATTGAGATGAGAAATTCCACATCACCCCAATGAAACTAGACCCTTTGTTTCCATAGGATGCAAGTGCCATGCCATGTCCCAACTAATAACATGCCCTTAAAGATGGGATATGTTACATGATGGCCAAACTCTTTCAAGAGTAGTCAACACAACCTAGCCTCATGCTGCTCTGTGTCATAGATATGAAAGTGGCTCACCAGCCTCTTTCTCATCAACATCATCCATCCAACCAATGGTAAGTGTCTATTTTCATTCCCTACATGGGTATTCCTCCAATGGAGAATACCATCCTCCCAAATCAAATCAATATCTCTACACTTCATGGGATGTTGAAGTGCAGCCTCCTAGAGATATCCATATGAATACCACTCATCAATGACCATGTTGAATCCATAAGGATCCAAGTATTCTGAAGGAAAAGTATCCTCATTGAGCTGTGAAGTTCTCATAAAAAAGAATCCATCATAATAATTGGAGATAAGATGTCTCTAATCAACCATCTGCCTATCCCCTGCTACGTATGTAGAATGGTCATTGGAATGCTCCAATAATGGTCGCCCCCCCAACTCATCGTTGCTAATCAATTATAGTGCTTCTGATCTCCATGATGGTGAATCTCATGTCTCATTCTCTTGCACAATGTTGAACATATAGTTCTGCATTGGATTGTTTAGGATAATACTCATCCTATCGTAAAAAAACCTACACTCCAACCTCAAGATTTGTGTGTAGCTCATCACTGACATACTAGGATGAATGTATATCTCCTCCTTGATCCTGTCAAGGGTCCTCTGCATAGTTATAGCCTGCTACTCCAAATCAACAGTGTATCTTGACCCTATGTCATGCAATGGCATGTCCCCACAACCTTCCATATGATGTGATGAGATAACAGAAAGTGGAAGCATTTGCATAGATTGGTTTTTCTTGGGAACATATTGTACTACTACAAGGGTTCCTCCCACCAGTGTGATGACTTCCCCAACTACTGATGATGATGGTTGCTCCTCTATGGTTGCACCAGTGTTGGTATAAGTCTCCTCCTCCTCATGCATCTCCTGAATAGTGCATGGGACTCTAAATTTCAAGAGATCAAGACCACTTTGCAAAGGTGCAAGTGTTCCTTCTCCTAATGTAAGTACTTCTGCAGCAACTGGTGGTGAAGGTTTCTCCTACTCTAATTTCTTCATATCAAAATTCTTGATCAACCTTTGAGTAAAATATTCATATGCAGTCACTCTTGCATGACTCAAATAACTGAACCACCAAATGTTTGCTTCACCCTCAAGGTGCAGTGCTACAATCTCAACAACTTCTCTTTCTACTACTGGATGTAGCGGGAAAAATGCATCCAGCTCCATTCCCCAAGCCCTTTATATGCATGTCGATGATCCATCAAAGGTAGACAATATAAATCCATTGTGCTTTCTCCTTCTATAGATACAAGGTCTCCTTTTTTCTTTGATCTGAATAAACCGTGGGAGAGTCAGATTCTCCTTGAAAGCCCTTGATTGTTATTTGTATTCTGCAAGATAATCACTTAGAATCTCATGATCTAATTTTCCTCCATCTCCATGCCTTTTATCTTCTTCCTCAAAAGACAAAAAAAAAGTATATTTCTTTGGAGCTCTATGCAATACTGGTTCTTTCTTCTACTGATAGGAAGTACATGGACCTTCCTCACCTTGAAACCCTACTGTGGTTTCATTACTTCGACTACAAGAAAAAATGACATTGGTGAGGGGAAAAAAATGTCACCATAAGCTCATTAGTGAGGGTAAAAAAAGCCTTCGTCACCAAAACCTGAATGTCACCAAAGGTGGCGTCGCCGAAAGTATAAGTGTTGTGGTGACATTCAAGGTCCATCACCAGTAATTATTTATAATGAAGGATAGTGACCGTCATCGTTTCATATGAGCAATGGTGATGGACAGTAGCCCTCATCACCAAAAAACTGAACATCACCAAAGGTGGCGTCACCGAAAGTATGTGTTGTGGTGACATTCAAGGTCCATCACGAATATTGATTATAATGATAGATAATGATCGTCACCAT
The DNA here is from genome assembly GCA_034641835.2 of Pinus albicaulis. Lineage (NCBI taxonomy): Eukaryota > Viridiplantae > Streptophyta > Pinopsida > Pinales > Pinaceae > Pinus > Pinus albicaulis. The sequence goes on along the minus strand of CM076583.1, from coordinate 1,214,369,283 downwards.
TTCATATGAATAACAACGATTTTTTGTGATGGACCTTTTATGGTCGGTACTATTAGTGCTTATATATGGTGACGTTCATTGACCGTCACCATTTCATATTTGGTGAGGGTCAGAAAATGTCATCATAAGATCATTGGTGACATCAAGGTCCGTCACAAATAATGACTATAATGACAAACAATGACCCTCACCTTTTCATATCAACAACAATGGTTTATGGTGAAAAACCTTTCATGGTCGTCACTATTGATGCATATATATGCTGGAATTTGTTGACCGTCACCATTTAATATTTTGGTGAGGGTCGAACAATGTCACCATAAACTCATTGGTGATGGTCAAAAGAGCCTCTATCACCAAAATCTAATCATCGTCGTTCCATATGAATATCAGGGCACGATGGAATTGAACCACCAACCTCTTGCTTGTAAAGTAGGTGCTCTTCCCTTGAGCTAGCACCCTTTAAAGAATTATACTTTTAAAAATTATATCTTGAAACTTTATAGATTGTAAATTATACAACTTTCAATAAATTAGAGTCTCGACAATCTTTTACTAAACAAGAAAAACATCATCAAAGCTACAGGTCCCTACCTAATGGTTATGGAAGTTATGAAAAGTGGGTGGAGGGGAAAATAGTTACATATAAGAGACTCAATATGTTTAGTTGAATACTCATTTATAATTGAAACGAAAACATTTATAGCCTACAAATGACCTATAACTCGCAAATGCACCAAATATTGTAAAGGAAATGTCATAAGTGGAGAGCATATGGAAGAAGAGCATTTATGGATACAAATGAAATATCGTACAAGCTAAATGAAAGAAAAATATCAATGTTGTTGTCGTTGGGTGACTTTTTATAATTGGGACCTTTGTCTTTCCTTTATCACGTAAATATTCAAAATAAAATTAGAAATTTTAGATATCTGAATGATATATAAAATTATGTGCAACTGTAACATGGATATATATATATATCATTCACACAAAGCGACATGCAATTTTGAATATCACAAGTATGCACTCAAAACATGACAAAAACCAACAAATAAAAGAAATTGAAACTTATCATAGTAAGAGTATCTCTTTTCAGCAGTGAACACCAAACAATAATACAATAATTAATTCACTTTAAGACTACAAAACATTGGAAAAAAAACAATGTGTTCAATTATCTACGAGTACAATATAGACTTAATTCTAATGAAGCTAAAGAGTTGATACTAAATCACAAATAAAAATGACAAACAACAATGTAAATTTTGTTTTTCCAACATCTTTCCAACAGTCCGAACCGAAAATGCCCCCCATTAGTGTTTGTAAGTGAATTTATGACCCGGAGAATTTAAGATTCCAGTTTTGACCCCTAGATTGTAAAATACTGAATCATGTATTATTTGTAATACAATGGTTTATGAGAATTGTGTCAATCCAAGAGGGTTGAATTGTAATGACCCCATACTGTAGAATGTGAACATTCTTTGCAAATTTTGTTAACTCGAAGCCCAAGGCAAAGGCCCCACTATTGAATGGTCATGAGTCCAAATGGCAACCAGGCTAGGTTTTGATGTTATGCTTAATTTCTATAAAACTAAAGTATAATAAATAATATAATAACCTCCAAAACGATTGCTTGAAGAGCAACACAGGAGCTGAATCCAAGAGTGGAAGAGTAAGGGGAGTCCTTGGGAAGGCAATATAGGTTACTTAATGTCCAATAAGTGACCAAAATTACATCAAAAATACTACTCAATTCATAAGTGGCAGTACAAAGTGGGATTTCAAAGGCCACCCCTATAAAATCAAGAATTTTTCCTACTTAAAAATATCTAAGCATGAATATCGCAATGCTAAGAAGAATAAATACAAATCTCTAGAGCCAACTATAGGATAATCCTCAGTGCATCGAATGCCCACTGTCAAACAGAGGGTATTCCTCTAAAGTCGAAAGGGAAGCTATCCTACCATCTCAGGGTCTTGATAGAAAGTTGGGTAAAAGAGATGGATATAGTATGGGGGATGTCTCTCTGTATGGAAAACATGGCCCTATACATGGATTTGGTAGAAGGGAGTTGCCTACAAATCTAGCATGAGTTATCTCGAAACCCCATATGACAACAACACATGGGATTTCTTATCAAGGGTTGGGGTGCCTCTTATAACCCAATATATCATTGCTGCCCTGTGTCGCTTGCAGAGGTTATATCTTTTAACCATGCTATATTAAAAGCTCTTTCACCTACTCTGTTCATCATATGTTTCAAGTACAAACTCAAAATGTTATATGGAAGACACATGACATATAGTTTTTCTTGGAGAGGTTATTTCCTTTTCATTCTTACATTCTTCCTCATGTTGAGAGAACACATGCCTCCATAGCTATAATTCCATATAACCAACCCAAGAAGCTAGTTATCTTGAAAGATGTGTGAGTCTGTGCCAAGCTAGAGGCGTTGTGGCAGAAGTGGAAGGAAGGCATTGTGTTTGAAGAGAGAGTTGTAGAGTAAGCAACATTGAATCTCATTACTCACTTGTTTAAATCATTGTTAACAGGAAATGAGCTAAGGTATATTTTAAATCACATTATACACTTGTTTGATTAATCACTACAATGAGCCAATGCATAGGAATTTCAGGGATTCCGAAAGAGCAACCAGTAGCTCAAATTCTTTATGCAACACTGTGGAACTAGAGGGGATGGAGTCAATGGAGATCATGAACTTTTGTTGTGTTTCGCTAAGTGGAAGAGATTTTCCATTGTTTTAACGTTGGGTGAGATACCTAAATAAGCTTTCAATCAGTGAAAGAATTGTTGGTGTCTGGTTGTGGCTATATTTTTTAGTATTGTGGGTTGGGATGGATGAGAAATAAATCCAACAGCCATCCTTCATCCCTGTGGTCTCATAACCCAGTTTGGGGGTGGCATTTATAGAATATTCCTGTGATTGGGCAGTTGATCACTCATTTTTCGCCAATTTTATGGATATATTCATGGAAAAGCTGAGGGATTATCATAATTCTCATGCCATTTTGTTAGAAAATAATACCACCAGACCTACACGAGGATATTTGTGTTTTTAGCATTATTTCCAAACACACCCATCCCTTTGGTTTTAAAAATTTTACCTACAACCATTATGAAGTAAAGTAATAAGTGGTGTCACTAGATGGTGTAAAAAGAAGAATTTTGGAAACAATTGTAGAACCATATGACATTATATGGGTCAATGGTTCAATTCTATGTTATCCTTGAAGGCTTGTGTTTGTATTTGCTAAAAAAGTATATACCTCCTCACACAAAATTTCAGTGAAATCCTATGAATATTTAACGATTAGATGCCAATAGGTTCATGAAGATTCATATTAGAGATTGGAAGAATATTTTATCTTCCATAACAAAAATGGAAAAAAAAGGTGAAGTAAAAATAACAACAATAAACTATATTATATCTAGACAATATCAATGTAGAACTAACCTACTTCATAATTTAAGTATTTAGTAACTCTAATTTCCTTCATTTTCCATGGGGTCTTCGATAGACAATGATTGGGTGCACTGTTAAAGCACTCCTAGATGTTAAGTCACTGGTTCAATTCCCCACCCTATTTGGGTGTTACATGACTATGATGTAGCCTCACCAATGTCAAACTCACAAAATATAAAATAAATCTTCATCAAAATCCAATTTTCACCTATTCCAAGGAGTGTAGAAGGAAACATGACCTGTGTAACAAAGATGGACTGGTCTATGATTCCAACTATAAAATTACATCAAAAGAAAATAGATAAAAACAAACTAGATTCCATTTCACATGCATGATGATGACGTTACATATAAAATGAAGGAACTCTAGTTTATAAACGAAAAATCATCAAAAAATTCCATCCACATCATCACTAATATTCAACAGAAAGACAAGTAAATTTGAGAGCAGCAAAGCAACCATAAGAGGTTGTGTTCAATATGACCTTATTCTCTATATGGACAAGTATAAAGTTGAACCGAAAAGCCTCTGAAAGAATAAATTCAGTATAATATCACTTGTAATATGTGATATTTATGTTAAAGGAGATGAAGAACTAATTCAAAAACTCAATTCAGTCCTTCAAAGATAGCCAAGGTCCCATAATTCTATGAAACCCTTGGGTATGATAAGCAATAAAAAATAGTTGAGGCCAAGTAAGATACAAATGATGTTTCTATGGCAAATTTTCAGTCACATGTCCACAGTTTCTACGGATATTATTTTTCTGGACTATAATATTTGTGTTCATAGATATCCTATATGAAGCATACTTTGATGCCTCCTTTCAATTCTCCACCGAAAATCCCCTTTTCATGGTTGTGGAATTTTGTTGGTACTTACTACTGGTACACTAGTGTTTTGTGGAGGTTCCAACTTCACACAATCCATATTCAACATTAAGGGGGGAAGGTCCAATATTATGGATTAATCCTCTCTTCCTTCCCTCCTCTCTATCTTTAGGGAGGATATTGTGCATAGGGAAAACCCTATGTTGAGATGGATATTCATTAACCTTATCACTTATTTTAACCATTTTATTCCTAAAAACTGGAGAAGTGATTATGAGCTTGGAAGGCAGCCTAAAGAAAAGGATTTTTATAGAAATGATAGGTGGTCAAGTGGTACATTTAATTCTCAAGGGAGAATGGAATCTAATGCATATATAATGGCATTAACCCCAAGATGCATTAACAGGGATACTAAAGACAATATATCAAATACTTTGGATGGTAACTTGAAAAACAGAGTAGCAAATGATCTCAAGGTTTTTTCTCCACGCCTCTTTCAAAATAATGATTGTATAAGGAAAGATAGAATTCGTTATGAAGAAGTGGAGAAAGTCTCACCAATTGATAATAAGGATTGTTCAACTTCTCACTTTGAATCACATTATCAGGGGAAATGGATGGGTCAAGAAAACAAAAGTTAAAAGGCATTAAGAGGTGCATTCACGGAGAATCAGGAGACAATTGTTTTACAAACATGGGACAACAGTTTGAACCGATCTATTTTAAATTAGAAATATTCGGTTTTGCATGGTATTTTCAGCATTTGACTGAGGTAGGGTTTCCAAAAATTACAAGTATGGGTTTCTGTTTCGACAAGAGGTGTTCAGAATTTTGGGGAATTCTTGATAATACATGAGTTTGAAATGGCCATGTTACAAAGGCCCAGAAACTATCAATGAAATGCATGTGTATTTCATCGGGATGAATGAATTCATATTGGCTAATGTTATCAAAATCTATGCAACCCTTTCAAATATGTAAAAGGGAAACCCTGATCACGATGATATTAAGAGAGTCGAGAGCCCAAGTGGGACTACATGGACAAAAGATGAAGCATGTGGGTGAAATGTTTAACAGGTTTACAAACTGTTTGACAAAATATGCCCAAGGAATGTTTTCTCATATAATCTAAAGATTAAAGATTATGCGAGGAAATGGTTACGTGAGGAAGTCCTTGGCATTTTCTCTGAAATGCTGGAGAGAAATATGCAGCCAGACATTGTCACCTTTCCCACCATGCCCAAAAGTCACGGATACGATGTGCTCAATTAATTTATATTAATTGAATAGATTTAAGTTCTCACGAAACTACGTGGAAATTATGACAATGTGAAAGGGAAATGGTTTTCATTGAATAAACTTAATTACAGTTGATAACCCCTAGAGTCCCCAACAGTGAGATTTCTTGGCCGGTCAATGCTAGAGCCCTAGAGAGAAATGGGATAACCTGAGGGGCTGAAGGACAAAGATAGGGATCCCATTCCTTGTGTTGTGCAGCCTGATGGGAGAGAGATGGTAGATTTAGATAGTTGTGAGAGTTTATAGACTGGGAAATCCTAAGAATTGGACTATTTAAGGGAGCTAGAGATAACAATAGGTGATTTTATCCTTGTGGATCCTTGGTCCAAAAAACTAATTAATTTATTAGTCAATGTCCTATTTCAGATGACCCTACCCTTGGGAATAGAGTAGTTAAATAAAATTTTATAATATCGGCCACCTTTAAACTATAACCCAAGGCCACCTTTTTAACAAAATACTCAGGCTTGGAGATTTATGAAACTATGTGCTTCTTCTTGTTCTTGCTGCTTAATGGAATTTGCTCTATTTTCTTATCCACTGTTTAATCTCTATGTTTTTCATTCTGCAGCTCATTCCCTTGTTTCCTTAATATGGTTGATATATCATTTTTTCTATATTGAAACCTTCAAATATTCCCAACTTTTAGGCATGCCCAATCTTCAAACCTGAAAATATCTCTTACTATCCTTATGTATTATTAAATTTTTGTTAACTTCTGGTTCTCCTTTTTGCTTGAGTCAGTCCTACCATTTTTTATGGTCTTGTCATTCTTCATTTTCCCTGAACATGGCTAATATACTTCAGAATTACATATATATTTACTCTGTTTCCTCTTGTTGCAGGTTTCAAGGTTAAGGTTTGTTTCACTGTCAAGTACTATAAGTGCAGAAAAGGCCACGTTGACTTGGCATGTAACCCATAGAGTGCTGGACCTGGGTCATAACATAAAAAATCACCTTTACTCTTGTTAGCATGGTATCAGCTACATGTTCAGACTTAACAATAGATTTTATGAGCTACCTAGGCAACCTTTACAATTTAAATTGCACCTACAAACACCCCTCTAAGTCTTTATTAGATAAAACTCTCTAACTAATGTCTCAAAGCTGAAATGGTTTCTAACCCAGGATTGAAAAAACATGTATACAGTATTAGTAAAGGGATTGTTAATGCTTGGGAGAGGTGAAGGGTTCAAATCTCCCTCCCCTCATGTTAACCTGGGTTTGTAGCACAATGATGCGACATTGGGATTTGTAACAACTTTGGGTCACTTAGTATTTAAATGGATACAACTGTTACTTCACTAATACACTAGAAATGCTGAAATCTACAAGTAATTCTCCTTGGACATCAAATACGGAATCATTTTCCACTTATCATCAAGTGGATTTGTGTCATTGTGATCATTAAGTTAAACATTCTTCACAAGCATTCTTATTAAATTTTACTTGAAGGTAAGAGTCCATACCTAACCCACATGGGGACAGAAGAGGAACCCATTTTGCCAGAAGCGATAGAATAATAGTTAGAACAATAGTCTAAAATATTCTACAGAGTACCAAAAAGGACATGAAAAATTAAACATGGTTCTAGCATTTATACAACACCTAAGTGCATGATAGCCAAGAAAAACATAAGATAAATCCAAAATATAACTAATACACTAGATATGCAAAAATCTGAATGCAATTCTCCTTGAACACTTCAAATATGGAACCTTTTTCGACTTACCATTAACTTGATTTGTTTCAGTGTGATCATTTTTAAGTTAATGAATATTCATCTCAAACATTCTTACTACAGTTTACTTAAATATAATAGCCCATACGTGGCCCACCTGGGGAAAGAAGAGGAAACCTTTTGGATAGAAGCAAATGAATAATAGTTATAACAATGGTCTAAACTATTCTATAGAGTACTAATGAGGATATAAGAAATTAAACATGGTTTTAACATTTATAAAGTACCTTTACGAGGGATTCCCAAGAAAAGTATCACTAAGAATATTAATCCAAATATATCTCCAAGCTTTTGTGAAATAGTCCATCAAAGTCTTGATAGAACTCAATCTAATGTGGACAATCAGAACAAATAACCAACACCAATGAGTTCATTGCATATTGGATTTCTATAAAATTATATAAAAGACACAGATAGGTTGACTCCTATATAAGAGAAAAAATATTATATATAAGATCTCTACTGAAGAAGAGATAGAAGTACAACCAAATAGTTGGATAGTTTCAGCCAAACAAAGGTCTTCAATTGTAAGTTGTAGCATAGACCCTACAAAACCCAATTTACTATCAAAACAAAATTACAAGCACTCCTAGATCAGACCATGTGAGTTTTCTAATACTTCCAACAGAGCATGCTAATACTTCCGACAGATCATACAAAATATTTTCCAATACTTTCCACTATCCAAAAACAACACAACAGAAAATTTCCTTAATAAGAGATCAGGATATCCAAATATAGATTTAGTGCCATACATAATTTCATCCAAATAGATGTCATCAACTTTTCATTTTGATGCTTTAGTGGCTGATGAAGTTTGCAATTCTGTATAGATCCTTAGGTTGTCATAGAAGCTCCTTTTTAGGGTGAAACCTATACATATCATCAAACAATGTTTCAAAATTACTGAGTACTCTACTTTTAAAGTCTTCATATTTTTGTTAACTACAATCCAGGCTTTTGATAGCAGAAACAACAAATTCTAGGAGACTGATGGCTCGTTGTTAAACAATGGTGCACTACTAAGCTACAATTTCCTCCCACTCCATGATAAACGCTTTTAGCTGATGGAGTTCAGCCAAATTTATTTTTTTGGAGAAACTTTTTTACAGCTATGAGGACAATTGTCCGGTACTCGATGCTCACCTTGGCATGCTGAGTCATGAAAGAAATAAATCAATCCTATGAATTAAAAGGATTTCCCACTTGGTAACTTACTGCTGCAACCAAGGCTTTTCCACTGGCGAGCTTGATCTCAATGCATAAATCACTTAACCATATTCAAGGGCAGAGACTTTGAATCCTTGAGAGAGAGCTGAAGAAAAAAAAGGTCGCAAACTAGCTACATGCTGAGAATTTGATGAGGGATGGCTATTGTTAGGAGTCAGGAAATATGTTTAGACATGTGTGTCTATTATGTCTATAACTTTTACTTGTCCATTAGGTAGACATAGTCACATGTATTTATCCACATGTGAATAATCACATGTGGTAAAACATATTTATCCACATGTGATTATCTTCTAGGAACTTATAATTTCTTATTTTTCCAACAACCTTGCTTACCCTACCTATCATTTGTAACTTATTTATTGGAGGTATGTGGAGTGCATTTTGTAAGAGAAATGTTCCAAATGTTGTAGTTGTCTTCATGCGTCATTGAAGATTATTTTATAGAAAAAAACTGTTCCCATATCCACTTTCCAATTTCATGTTTTGATGTTGTGATATGAGTTAGCAAACAATCATTTCCATGTTGGAAAATAGCAGTAGCAATTTGAAAGAGATGGCACACTTGTAAGATTGGTCCTTATCAGTTCGATTTTCTTTATGGGCCCTTCCTTCTACTCTAGATTTGTAGGGGTTATTATGAATTTAGGAGGTAGGATAGTAGGGCACATACCATAGATCATCTTCTCTTGTAAGGTTGTGGGGCATACATCCCTTTGTGGCACATTTATGCTTGGAAGTTACAATTGTTGAGTAGGGTTGCATTTACCAAGGAGCATTTATTGTTGAGCAGGTGGTTGCATTTACTTTAGGAGTTACACTCCCTGAGGGATTTAATTATCCAAGAATGGTGCACTCCTTGAGGCCATTAATGGCCAGTTTGTAACCTCCTACACCCTTGACTTATAAAAGGACAAAGGGTGCACTAATATTTTGGACAACAGAGTTTTCTGTGTTATATCTTTCAGACATGTGTAGAGCTTGAGCATGATGCCAAGCTGCTATAATACTTTATTTTATGAGTAATAGAAAAACCATGTGATTGTTATTAGAACTTGTCCTTGCTATCCAGAAAATTTCAGATTGTTGCATGATGTATATCAGGCCCTATTTAGCTGCTATACCTTGCTCTCATAATTTTCAAATTATAGATTTTATTTCGAATAAACTTTATTTATTTGCTATTGTAAATTAGCTCATGAAACGTAGTCTCTGCATTGTTGAATATTTCCTTACAGTATTTTAGTACATACACAAAATTTTGATAGGTGAAATCTAAAGTTCAAATGTTTAGGAGCTATAAAATTCATTATTTGAGTAAAGATCTGAAATATGGTGTAGAAACTTAATATGGTGTCAGTGTTGTGAATAAGAAATATCTCAGCAAATCCACATATGGATGGGACTGTTTTCTATGAGACAGCTGTAAAAAGCTTTCAGTGTGTGCAATGCCCTTGTTTTAGTGCTTGAAGTTGATCTGGCCCCATGATAGGCACTTGGACCTGTGTGAGGTTCGATGATGAGATTCCCATTTCTTCAGTTGGTTGAGCACAATAAGAAGGTGGCCAAAAAGAAGAAAAGTTTCCTTGATTCAGTCAAGGACCACTTGATCCCTCACATCGCATAGAAGAAGACAGGGAAGAATATGTATGATGCCTCAGTCACTCTGTACCAAAGTGTGGACATATACCACAAGATTCTTTTGAAGAAAAAAATCATTAGTAACAACATGATAAATACTAACACTATGGCAAGCTATCCAATGAAGAACACCAAGTTGAGATATCAACTTAAAAAATAGGAAACAATGTTTATGAATATGAGCTAGGTTGGATAACTCTAAATGTATTCTCAGTATCTTCACTTACCTTCGTGCAGGGAAAATGTGAAACTGTGAAGTTGCCCACTTTTGAAACATTGCGGGATGGCTTTTTCCAGGAGGAGAGTTTGTCCGTCAGAGTGGAAGAGACTAAAAATAATCCACTCATTGGGAATATGACTAAAGGAGGACACAAGAAGGCCAAGAAAAAAGTGGTTTGTTCATTTCATTCTGAGGAGGAGGCTATGATCCATGTGACATGTTTCAAATATTGTAAGAAGGGACATTAAGCAAGCCAATATCCAAAAAAGGGAAGCAACTGAAAAAGAAATTGGAGATGAGTGCGGAAGCTGTAGTGGGTGAGTTGGCATCCAAGCTAGAGACATCCTTCTCCACAATTTATTGTTTCTCAACAAATACCACTTTAGTGTTGATCATCACGTGCATAGTGGAAGATCAAAGCACATGGAATTCAACTATGAGATATCCAACAAGTTTCAAGAGAAAAAGGAAACATGCAAGTGGAGTTGGGTGATAACGCTATCTATGTAATACCCCTAGTTTTGATCCCTAGAAGAGTAATGTATATGTCTACATGTTAAATGGATAAAAAGACAAAAGATGGAATGTGTAAAGTGGTACATTAAATCATAATAAAAATACATCACAAACTACAGAGGGAGAAAGGAAAAACAATGGGGGGGCTATGATCCCACAACAAGGGAACGAAAGGGGGCTTAGGGCCTAAGGGAATTTTTTTTTTATCATTTTATTACTTCCATCGGTTCATTAACCTTAGCCTTATTAAACATTGCTTTATTGTTATCCTAAGTCTTACTAACCTTGGAAATTTGGAATTAGTGGTTAAGAGAGAAACATGTACTTCTTATGAAAGCACATGGTATCTCTCGTGCATGCAGAAATAATCCGTGACTTTTCAACATGCAAAAGATATTTTGACATCCAATCTTCCTTGAGATTTTTCTCTCAAAGCTTAGGTTGTTGTATCAATGCTACAATATAATTATGGAAAAATTTGTCATGAAACTATGTGGAAATCATGACAATGTGAAAGGGAAATGGTTTTCATTGAATTAACTTAATTACAGTTGATAACCCCTGGAGTCCCCAATAGAGAGATTTCTTGGCCAGTCAATGCTAGAGCCCTGGAGGGAAGTGGGATAACCTGAGGGACTGCATGACAAAGATAGGCATCCCATTCCTTGGGTTGTGCAATCTGATGGGAGAGGGCTGGTAGAATGAGATAGATGTAAGAATTTATAGACTGGGAAATCCTAGGAATTGACTATGTGAAGGGAGCTAGAGCCATCAATAGGTAATTTTATCATTGTGGATCCTTGGTCAAAACAATTAATTAATTTATATGAGTCAATTTCCTATGTCAGATGACCCTACCCTTGAGAAAGGAGTGGTTAAAGGAAATTTTATAATATCAGTCACCTTTAAACTATAACCCAAGGCCACCTTTTAAAAAAAATAGTAAATACTCAAGCTTGGATATTTATGAAGCTATGTGCTTATTCTTGTTCTTGCCGCTTAATGGAATTTTCTCTGTGAAATAAGTTTAAAGATCGATGACTTCTCGAATCATTGGAATGAAAGCTATGCATCATCACTACAATATTATTTGAAGCATTCTCAGATAATCTCCTATCATCATAAGAGAAGCTCTGTCAAAAGTCTAAAGACTTGCATCATAATATTACAATATACCAAAGGTCTGTGTCAAATACTTGAAAAATGAAAAATACATTAGAGGATTGTGTTAATGATCTACAAATGTTATGCAGTTATAAAGAAATCCTTAGGAACCCATCAAGGATAGTTGTTAATGTGTAGCATATTACCATCACGGTCTATGGTATGGGCAACGTGTGTGAGTGTAAAATGAAATGATTAAGAATATGCAAAGTCTGTAATTCCATAAACTACAGTGATATATCTTGCATTGACAAGTTAAGTTCGGATCTGTAGTTCAATGAAGAAAGCTTAATAACTACTCAAGCATAAAGATCAAACCTTGTAAGAATATATAAAAATATGAAGGGACTTATATATTTCAAGGTGTTGTGTTTCCTTCTGATTCAGAAGCAGGACATTATATTATATATTATCTTGATGAAGGAAAAGAATTAACATGATAAGATCACATTGAAAAAGTGGCCAAGTTCTCTTTCAAAGTTGGATTTTTTTTTCAAAAAATTGAATAATATGTAGAACTCGATGTGTGTAGGATACTTTGGTTGAAAACCTCAAGAAATAATCACTAGTAATGTTGTAGTATGCTTGAGAAATGGACATGAAAATGAGATTTCTACTCATTGAAAATATTATTGGACTTACAAAAAGATGTGAAATGAAATACTTTGTAAACCCTAGCAAGCTACAAGGCTTAGTCTTTAGATAAGAAATCCCTAGGGGTTATGGAAAAACCCTAGGATTGATTGTTTCCACTAAAAGTAGAAATTTAGAAACCCTAGCTCATGCCTGAAACGAAAGGAAAGAAACATGATGATGAGGACAAGGATGAACATTTCTAACTTGATGAGATTGTAATGCTTCCTACAAGAAGGGCAAGATCATGAGGGAGCTAACATTATTCTCAAAATTTGTTCTTCCATGGCCTCCTAGTGAGGATTGCAGGGACATATTAAATATTGCCAAGGTGTGGCGACTGTTGAAAATGGATGGAAGAATGAAGTGACAAGATGACTCGTGAATGGAATCTGGATGGGCTTTGGATTCAAAGGAAGAAGAAAATATCAGCTTCATTAAAGCATGATTTGGCTCGTGAAGTTCAATATGAAGATGGCTTGAAGTCCTAAAGAAAGATATTGATCTACTGAAGATGAATTCGTGAACTTCTCTATGTGTTGATGATATATTTCTCACAAAGGATGAGAACCTCTTTAGTGTAACAGGGAGTTGATTGAAAGTGTTACATGAGCCTGATAAAATTATTGCTAAGAATGTGGCATGATGGATTTTGAGCCCATGGCTACTTGCTTGATGAAGAAATAGTTTCAAGACTCCATTGTTGAGCAAAGAAATAACACCAATAGGTTGTTGGTGTTCGCTTTTTTACAAAGATTTGGTTAAAGATGGATGAATAGCTAGATGTTATTAATAAAAAAATTATTGAAATCCACCATGGATACCTTTCTGCTTTTGAGTAGGTTCAAGATTATGTAAGAAGCCTAGAATGGCTAAGGATCCCTTTGACAGGGAGCATTGGTTTGATAGAATCATCGGGTTACCATAAGACCTATGTTGTCGGGGAATTTGGTTTTGAGGCTTGCAGTCATGAGGTGCAAATTTCATCTCTCCTTGAGAGGATATTGATGGTGTACAAATTTCATCTCTCCCTGAAAAGATATTAATGGTGTACAAATTTCTTCTCTCATGAGAGGAGATTGATGGTGTACTATTTTCATCTCTCCTGAGAGGAGATTGATGGCGTACTATGTTCATCTCGCCTGACAAGAGAATGATGGTGTATTGTTTTCATCTCTCGTGAGAGTAGATTGATGGTGTATTACTTTTTTTAATCTCCTTCAGGGTTTGACCGTGGTGATGGCAAACCTACACTAGTTCGTATAACATGAGGTTGAGGCATCGATTGGATCATCGTGACTAGTTGTTATACCATAGGCTAGGTGTGCTAGCCTAGATGATGGTACCTAGTACATATTGATGATGTACCACAGTTTAGGTGTACTAACCTAGATGATAGTACCTAGTACCATAGGTTAGGTGTGCTAACATGGATAATGGTACTCAGTGAATGCTATGATTATTATAGGTCAAGTGTGTTGACCAAGATGATTATGATGTCGATACTATGAGTTGTGAAACATTATTCTTAAAGAAACTTTTCAACAAAGAGATACATCTGAGTAAGTCAAGGTGAATATCTCCCTAGCTATGAGGGAGTTTTATTTTTGGGTAGCTGCAGGAGGTATTCCCCAGCTACACAAGTTAAACTTAAAAGTAAGAAACTTAATGTTAATTTTAAATGTAATTTACAAAGAGACGTGACATCTCTTTGGTGCAACCTAACACCACTATAAAAGGACACTCAATACAATTATAACACACACATCACTGACATATTCTTCTCTCTCACACACACATGGAAGCAGATCTAAGGAAGAGGCCATATTTTTCTAAGAATTTTAAATTTTTGTGTCATTACTTAATGATGTTCATATATCATTGGGAGTAATTACCAGATACAGAAATCCATTCTTGTTTATTTAGCATTAGAACACTTAATAGCAAATCTAAATGTTGATCTTGAACTTTGCCTTCATTTTCATTTGCCAAGCCCTTAATCAAATGCAAAAGGGATCTTTAAAAAAATCAATTCAAATTTGAAAATATGTTCATAATGATAAAAAGTAAAATTGATAGTACAAGTTCTTTTGCACAGAACTGCCATGTTTTTCTTTGAATTTTTGCTGAAAAATGAATTAATTTCATCATTTTACTTGATGGGAATCAAGAGTGCATTTTAAAACTAGGTTGACCATTTATAGCTCAAGACATGAGTCTGCATCCACTCCAATTAAAATTTGACAATAAAAATTCACAAAATCAAATTGAAGCACAAAACAAGGTGATATTTCCTTTATCCACTAACATTTTTTTTGGAACTCCAAATAACTGTTGGGAAATGATGGAAGGGATAACATGGCTGTCGAGGCATAAAATGTATCTTTTTAACACCTATTTATCTTACATTAATTATCAATCTGGGAGCGACTTTTTATTTCAAGAGTGTACTCAGTCTGAGGCAGCAATTTATCCAAGAGTAATGCCTTGCAATATGTAGTACAATGTTCAAGATACAAGAGTAAATTGATGCTTGTAAAGAAATCTAATTACAGTAACATAAATGGAAACGCTCTGAAACCTTAATTAAACCAATCTGCAAAACATCGATCAGGGATACAGTAGCAACAACTCCTTCCCTTAGAAATCGATGCAAGATAACCAATCTGGGAACTTGGAAGGAATAACCAGTGTCCTCTACAGTTGGTGATCTTAAAGCAATCGAAATGAAAGCAGACTCTTGTAAACTAATTAATATGAGACAAAAAACAATGTAAATGGACAGCAAACCGAAATTAAAGGAATTGAACAACAAACCTCTATTAAACGGTAAATTCTATTAAACAGCAAACTGAATAGCGAGGCTTTGTATCTGCACTCTGAAATGAACAACAGTTAAATGAAACAACAAATGGAATGGAACATCAAATGCCGAACAACGAAGCATAAAAAGATAAGTAATTCGAGGATTAATATTCTTGTTAAATGGTAAAGGAACGGCAATGCAATCCATTATAATAAAACAGTAAAGTAAGATAGAACCAAGATCACTTCTGCAATTTCAAGGATGTTCTAATTAAGGCAATATGTTGTCTCAATTAACCCACACTGTAAGAAATAAGATTCAGATCATATAATAATGAAATAAGTCATAAACAGAGCGCGTAATACATAAATATAGTAAAATGACAAAAAACTAATGAAATAAACTCAAAGTAACATGCATGTAGCAAATCGATCACACACTGCAGGAATTGGAAATACAACATAGAGGAGCAGTTCACGCTGCTAGGGTTTGGGCCCTTAACCACCAGCAGGGACTGCTCAAGCTACTTCAGATGATGCGAATGGAACAACAACGTCAATTAATCATTAAACTGGAGCAGCATTACAATGGAATTATGCTTTCAATAACAGAGCTTTTGATTAAGTTTACAATTCACAAAAGAAACAACTATGATCCCTCCCCTCTCTTTTACAAACGTCCCATTTTATAACCAAAGAGAGGAGAAATAAAATAGTAAATAGGATCTCTCATAACAAAATTGAATTGTTCCCAACCAATTGATCAACGAGAAAATATATTTCCAACAATCTTTCAACAAGAGCAAGGCGAATTTGGCTTTGCAGCTGAAATTTGGAGGACGGCCACAACAACAAATCTGAGAAAATCATGCTCAAAGAACCCTACGTTTCTCTCAATACAGGCCTAATTTGGGAAAACTGTTCTTTTCTAAAGTTAATTGGGCTCGTTCTAGACAAAACCTATGTTCTATATTTTCCAGATTCTTCTTCATTTGCTCAGAATCTCAACCACAAAACCGTCACTTCTTATTCCAGCGAATTTCTGAGTTAGAATATTTCATGATGATTTGGAAATCAAATCTTCAATCTGACAAATATCTTGGAGGCTAAAATGGTAAGTGATATTACAAAATATATTAATAAACCATCATTGATAAAATTATGCATAATAATCATCAATTTATTAAAAATAAAGGAGAAGAAATAATATTCATCCATAAGAGCATAAATCATTATAAAATGGATTTATATGATAAATTATAATAAATTATATGATAAAGAAGAGTAAAAATGGATGAAATAAGTGTTAAAAAGTGGTCGTATTCACGACCCAACATACCCCCAAACTGAATATATTGCATGTCCTCATGCAACCCACAACTGAATATATTGCATGTTCTCATGCAACCCAAAGATAAAACCAATGCGTTAACCAAGCAAAGAAAATTGTTCATCCCAACTCATGAAATGGATGGAACAAATGAATTTTTCCTAAAATAATGAATATTCAATTTTAGAAATCTTGATAAAGGCATAACAATTTTTACAGTTGACCTTCAACTATATGTATATGAAGTTGCAGAAAAATGTGACATAAGTAACAGCAAACTTCATTAACCCTTTTCTCAAAAATCAGATCGTTTTGATGCACAGATCATGAGATATAAAAAAAATGGTTGTAGGTGACAGTGCATAATTTTTGAAGTTTTATGAACTAATTTAGCATGAAATTATCTGTATTTGTGTATTTTAATGATACCTATTTGTTATCCAGAAAGCACAAGAATTCAGTTCATAGTTTTAAAGATATATGAAAATCAATTTTTGCACTGTAAAAAAATGAAATTGTATGCCTTAAACGAGAAAGAGAGTAGAAAACATCTATCATGTGTAGCAATTCCCCCCAAACTGAAGAATTAGCATGTCTTCATGCAATGCTAGGAAACAAAGAGAGGTGATTGCTACAATCTGTTGAAATCTATGCTTGGTGTAAAACAACATGGAATAAGGGAGGTATTGAGAATGAATAAGAATATCCATGGATGATAAAGAATATTACTGACATGGTCAAAAGAAAGAAATGAAGGAAATCAAAAATCCCCCAAACTGAAAGATGAGACATGTCTAAAAAACATGGGAAGTGGTAAAAATGTGAAATGAATGATGATAAACAATTCTCAATGGATTTTCATGAAATTCTCCTAAATTCATAATGAATCAGAAAATTATGATATTTTACCTCAAGTGTTACCTCCAAAAAAATGTGGAATGACATGTAGGGACTGGCCTTTGTTCAAGCTGATGTAGGCTGAGCGGATACTGAAAGTGATGCAAAAGGTGGAAGCCATGTGCGCGTTCGCGAGCCTTTGCTGTTAGTTGCAATAGTGTGATCGTGCTGCGAATAGAATTTTTCCCCATACTTGTTGTTCTCGTGTAAACAAATCACAATTATGTATGCAATTTTCTTGAATCCACAGTTTTAGTTTTAAATGGCAACATATAAGATGCATGCAAAAAAGTTCAAGTAGAAAAAATTCTGTAAAAATGCAGTATCAATATTGTGACAAATCAGCAAAATAAAAGAGCAGCGTACTGCACAGCAATTGTACAACATAGAAAGGCACACATACTTATGATACAATCAACGAAATTATAGCATTTACTGAAATCCATGCATGTGATAAATCATAAACAGATATAGAAGCGTTTTGTAATAATTCAAGGATAAGGAGAAGGGACAACTTAAGATAAACATAAGTACAAATGCGTTTATTACCCACTTAAACTAATGTGATCGATTTATGATGATTTTCATGTATAATAGGTTCAAAATCAAACGTTAAGGATTCATACTTTCATATGATATTTAAATAGAGATATAGGAAAAAGGGTTTAATATTACTATTGATGTGTATAAATGTGACTCAAATACCATCAGCAGAGCTCTATTGCCCACAGGTGTCCATAACCTTGACAGAGTTGCTCTCTCACCCTTGGAACCATTGTCCTTTATTTATGCTGAGGAAGTGCTTGTTAATTGTCATAATGGAGGCCATTGTGTTGGCTTGGTGACCAGATAAATCACAATGCCATTCACTGAGAAGAAGTGAAAAGTGGGCAGGCCGGCTCCTGATGAGACCTCCTGTTCCAAGGACTTCTTAATTTTTTCATTTGTCCATTGGACCATATTGCTAGTTTGGTGGCCATGATGGGAATGTCGCTTCACTTGCTTCCTTATGAACATGGTAGGCTGGCTCTTGATGAGACCCCCTATCCTCCATCTGCCAAATTATAAAATTATTCATGAAATATGTAAATATTTTTCTTTTCATATAGAACTTCCCTATTTATTTATAAGGGATGACTCAGCACTCCTTAAGAGTAAAGATGGTGGAAGAAGTCTGAACAACTCAATAGAAAAGAATATGCCCTTGTAACTACTCCATAAGTAAAAATCAAAGAAAGTTATAAAATATGGGAAAGAACCAACATGATAAATATAATCGATCATGTGAATTTATTGGTAATAAGACAACAAAATCATGTTATTGATTATGTCCCTTTTTCCTTTTTCTTATCATTACTAAACAAGTTTCTTAAAAATAACGATTTCTTTTGATTTGCTGATTACAATAAGCTTTAATTTGTATGATTGTGCATCCTTTCATAAAGTGTATGTTTGCCTTTCAAAAAGTCATGAAAAATTCAAAAGAAGTTTTAAAAATGTTGTTTAAAAAAACAAGAAAAATGCACTCAAAAAGTGCTGTTCATTTGGAAAGGAGTAGAAAAAACAATCTGTGAAAATGTTGTTCCTTTGGAAAGGAACAGCAAGAACAACATGCTGTTCTTTAGAAGGGAACAACAAAACTCGTTGTTCTTTTGAAAGGAACAACAAAAGGAGTGGTGTTGTTCCTTTTGAAAGGAATAGTAAAAACATGCAACGGAAATATTCTTCTTTTTTGAAAAGAAAACTAATCAAATAAAAATGTTGTTCCTTTTGGAAGGAACAACAAACAAATGTAAATACGCAAAAAAAGAAAAAATAGAGGAAAGAACAAAACTAATATGCAATCCATTTCCAAGCAAATCCAATCAAGTAGAAAGGAAAGTTTATGTACAGGTTTCAAGAAAAAGTAATTTTTTACAGAATTGCTGCCACTAAAGAATTGCCTTCTGCAATTGAAACTTGCATGGTGGGGTCTTTATTGTTCAATTTCCACTGGAGCAGAAATTATAATTTGAAGAGATTGACGCCTGAAACACAAAAACATAAAATAAATCAGAAAAGAAACAACACTTTTATTAAGTTACAACAGCTATGATGTTATTTCTAAGAGAATATCAAATCTATTAATGGAAAAAAAATGATCTCTTTAAAAAAATGTTTTGGCAGTAGTGGCATGAATATTCAAATAGAAACAAATTCTTCATTTCTTCTGTTATGAATCTGTTAGGTAATGAACTAGATGAAATGCCCTTGTTTTACTAAAATTTCTTTCAAGAATCGCTCGTCCATAAATTGACCTTCTTTGTTCTGCTAAGACCTGCAAAAAATGAGTGTCTACTTGCAATAAAACATTAAATCATGGAGAAAGAGAAGTGATCGGGCTCTCCTAATCCAAGAATTATGCAAAAAGCTAACAATTAGTTACTCTTTAGAACAAATCCATGGACAAAGTAAAATTAATTTATTACCTGCGGGAGAGCAGTGGCCAATCATGCTAACCTGCGGTGTTTCAATCATAACCTCTTTGTTTTTTGTCCGATTTGAGTGATTCCAAAGCCAAATGAGAGCGAATTAAAATTTTTATTTCCAATAGAAACAGGTTTTAAAAATTCCATGTAATGGTATGTTAAAATTTCTTAGAACAATCTGCATAATAGAGTCATTTTCGATTTTCCAGTTCAGATCAACAGTTGGTATTTCAAGCATAAATTATTCGTTTAATGGAGGATTAAACTGATTCAAATTGGAGCTTGAATTATATTCATTTATTTATCTCCAATAGAAACAGGTTTTGAAGACAAGAATAATTGATGGGTTAAATATGCTAGGGAACAACCGAGAAAACAAAGTTTCAAGAGTGCTGATTTATGATAGGCAGTCAGTATTTTGGTCATAAATTTCTCATACGATATCAAAATTGAGTGATTTAAATTTATTTTTAAACTATATTCATAGAGAAATCTACCATAGAAACAGGTTTTAAAAATATAGTCATTTAGGCCTCTAAAAACTGACTGTCCCAACTCTGTCGCTGAGCTGCCTACTAGACACCCTGTCAATGTTTTGGTTATAACTTTTTCGTTTCAAATCCAAATTGAGTGATTCAAATTGGGTTAGAAATTATACATCAAGGGCTAATTAGGATAGAAAAAGGTTTTAAAAATATTCACTTTTGGTGCTCCAAAACATGACTGTCCCAATTTTGTTTTTAGAAATTTCATCAAGCCCGCAAGCCAAAAAAATGATATTCGAACATTTTTTTTCATATTGATAATAAAAATGAATGTGTGTGTTTTTAGAATTGTTATTTTCAATATAATTCATCTACATACACAAATAAATTAAAATATTTATCATCAATGTTGATTTCACGGCGTGTTGCAACAAAGAAACAACTATTTTTACAAAAATAAATAAGAAAAATGTGTTTGTTTTATTTCCTCTTTTATTTATTTCTCCACTATCCTACTCTGAATTGGAAAATGAATATGATTACGTATAAGAGTATTTCCAGTGGAGCCATTTCCAAAATAAGGCTTCTAGTATGTACATACCCAAATTTGAAAAGTGCATGTTGATAAAAATTAGGGTATGAGAAGCCAACTTCCCTTGAAAAGATGGTGCCAAAAATTGTTGAAGTATGGAGTGATGTTGCAAACAAATGATGGAGTGAAACCAATCTTCAATATATTTTTTACTTCCTTGATTTCCCATAGCCATCATATCATGAAGTTCTTGAACTTTTAAAATGGTTTGTTGGTGCAAACTAGAAGAAACCTCATTTTCTTTCATAACTTCTACAATTTTTGGATTTGATTCATTCTGAGCCTCAGTGTAAGTTTTTTCTAATGGTACATGTGAGATAGAATGGGTGGGAAGGGTGGGTGAATTTTGCAGTTCAATATTGTAAGTATGTTGTACTGGTTTATTATCGTGTGGGTGTGGAATGAGTTGAGCAGGAGATTGTGTAGGGAATGGAGCCTCTTGATGATGTAGTTCATTGGGTTGAGTGGATGATTTTGATCGACAAACAAAGTGTTGTGGAAGAGCTGGAAGATGTGTTTGTGCTACAAGATGAAGCAGAGTAGTCATGCAATCATAAGGTGAACCATGCCAATATTGTAGACAAGATTGGCAGTGGCTATATTGAGATTGGCATGGCTTCCCTAACATATGAATATTCCATAATGGATTATGCAAGTAAGGGAATGAAGAGGAAGTGTTTTTAACCATACCTGTTGACCTTGTTGCAGCTTCCACATCTCTTTGATATGCCACTTCCAAATTAGATAAGGAAGAACAACTATCTATGGGATGCTCCTTTCGGTAATGAGGGCAAAACACTTCATCAAATTCTTGATTTCTTTGAACCTGCAAAACATTCAATTGTGACTTTAGAGAGATACTAAAATCATATTAAAATTTTCAAATAAAACCTTTATTTCAGCTTTTATGTCTCTTGTTCTTGTAGTAAATTTGGAAGAGAAAGAATAAACTTCTCTAGAATTCTTACCAGCCTTGGAAATTCCTCTTGAATACCTTATGCACAATGCACAAATATCATCATATGATAACTAAAAAACATCACCTTTTCCAATCAAATTTAAGAGTTCTAAAAATTCATCTTTGATTCCTTTAAGAATGAGTGTTTTAAGATCTCTTTTTCCAAAATGCTATGCTTGATTTTTGAAGGTTGTATCGAAATCGCTCTGCAATTCCTCCAAGCTTTCATCTTCCTTGTATCATACCAAAAATATCTTCACCGGATTTGCAATAGTCTTGGTACTTTTCAAGAATATGTTCTTCATGTCCAAACCCATGTTTTGATGTACCACTTCCCACCAGGGCTCATGAACCATCGAGAGCTGCTCCTTTTAAAGTAAGAGGAAACAATTTCAACCTTTGATCATTAGTACAATAATCATATCCTCTACAAAGTATTTCAAACTCAAATAAGAATGTATCTGGATCTTCATTTGTCAAACCATGAAAATTTGGTAGAGACATTGGGGGAATTATGTGCATTTGTGTCACTCCTCCTAGATCTTTGATAGGGAATTCAAAAGTTGAAATGTGAGCCATTTCTTACCATAATAGAAGATGTTCTTCATGTGTTTCTGGCATAGATCCCTTCCAATGTTCTTGTCAATTGGTTAGTGAAAATGGGTGGTGCTTACATCACTACCTTCGAGGCAATTACAAGATTTTTTTCAAAAAAGACTCTACCTCTCAAATTAAAAAAAAAAAAAACGCAAGCATTCACTCCTACCTTGCGCCACTCAACCACGCTCGTGAAGTGGGCCGTTGAACAAGTGTGTTTTCGTTTCCTGCACAAGTTCTTACCTTCCGTATTAAATACCCAATGCTTCCCAAACAGAAAAAATTAAATATGCATCACTCTTTCTAAATGGCATACACTCTTCCCCGGCAAAGACTCCAAAATGTCGAGGCATAAAAGGTATCTTTTTAACACCTATTTATCTCACATTAATTATCAATCCGGGAGTGACTTTTCATTTCAAGAGTGTACTCAGTCTGAAACAACAATTTATCCAAGAGTAATGCCTTGCAATATGTAGTACAGTGTTCGAGATACAAGAGTAAATGGATGCTTGTACAGAAATATAATTACAGTAACATAAATGGAAATGCTCTGAAACCTTAATTAAACCAATCTGCAAAACATCGATCAGGGATACAGTAGCAATAACTCCTTCCCTTACAAAGCGATGCAAGATAACCAATCTGGGAACTTGGAAGCAATAACTAGTGTCCTCTACAGCTGGTGATCTTAAAGCAATCAAAATGAAAGCAAACTCTTGTAAACTAATTAATATGAAACAAAAAACAATGTAAATGGATAGCAAACCAAAATTAAAGGAATTGAACAAAAAAACTCTATTAAACGGTAAATTCTATTGAACAGAAAACTGTATAGCGAAGCTTTGTATCTGCACTCTGAAATGAACAGCAGTTAAATGAAACAACAAATGGAATGGAACATCAAATGCCAAACAATGAAGCATAACAAGATAAGTAATTCGATGATTAAGATTCTTGTTAAATGGGGAAGGAATGGCAATGCAATCCATTATAATAAAACAATAAAGTAAGATACAACCAAGATCACTTTCGCGAATTCAAGGATGTTCTAAGTAAGGAAATACGTTGTCTCAATTAACGCATGCTGTAAGAAATAAAATTCAGATCATACAATAATGAAATAACTCATAAATAGAGCACGTAATAGATAAAGATAGTAAAATGAGAAACAACTAATGAAATAAACTTATATTAACATGCATGTAGCAAATCGATCACACGTTGCAGGAATTGGAAATATAACACAGAGGAGTAGTTCACGCTACCAGGGGTCGGGCCCTTAACCACCAACGGGGATAGCTCAAGCTACTTCAGATGATGCGAATGGAACAACAATGTCAATTAATCATTAAACTGGAGCAGCATTACAATGGAATCGTGCTTTCATTAACACAACTTTTGATTAAGTTTACAATTCACAAAAGCAACAACTATGATCCCTCCCCTCTCTTTTACAAATGTCCCATTTTATAACCAAAGAGAGGAGAAATCAAATAGTAAATAGGATCTCTCATAACAAAATTGAGTTGTGCCCAACCAATTGATCAACAAGAAAATATATTTCCAACAATATTTCAACAAGAGCAAGGCGAATTTGGCTTTGCAGCTGAGATTTGGAGGACGGCTGCAACAACAAATATGAGAAAATCATGCTCAAAGAACCCTGTGTTTCTCTCAATACATGCCGAATTTGGGCAAACTGTTCTTTACAAAAAGTTAATTGGCCCCATTCTGGACAAAACCCATGTTCTGTATTTTCTAGATTCTTCTTCATTTGCTCAGAATCTCAACCGCAAAACTGTCACTTCTTATTCCAGCGAATTTCTGAGTTAGAATATTTCATGATGATTTGGAAATCAAATCTTCAATCTGGAAAATATCTTGGAGGCTAAAATGGTAAGTGATATTACAAAATATATTAAAAAACCATCATTGATAAAATTATGCATAATAATCATTAATTTATTAAAAATAAAGGAGAATAAATAATATTCATCCATAAGAGCATAAATCATTATAAAATGGATTTATATGATAAATTATAATAAATGACATGATAAAGAAGAGTAAAAATGGATGAAATAAGTGTTAAAAAGTGGTCGTATTAACGGCCCAACATACCCCCAAACTGAATATATTGCATGTCTTCATGCAACCCAGAACTGAATATATTGCATGTTCTCATGCAACCCAAAAACCCATGTGTTAACCAAGCAAAGAAAATTGTTCATCCCAACTCATGAAATGGATGGAACAAATGAATTTTTCCTCAAATAAGCAATCTCGATGAAGGCATAACAATTTTTATAGTTGACATAAGTAACAACAAACTTCATTAACCATTTTCTCAAAAATCAGATCGTTTTGATGCACGTATCATGAGATATATAAAAAAATTGTTGTAGGTGATAGTGCATAATTTTCGAAATTTTATGAACTAATTTAGCGTGAAATTATCTGGGTTTGTGTATTTTAATGATACTTCTTTATTATTCAGAAAACACAAGAATTTAGTTTATAGTTTTAAAGATATATGCAAATCAATTTCTGCACTGTACAAAAATAAAATTGTATGCCTTAAATGAGAAAGAAAGTGGAGAACATCCATCATGTGTAGCAATTCACCCTCCCCCCCCCCCCAAACTGAAGAATTAGCATGTCCTCATGCGATGATAGAAAACAAAGAGAGGTGGTTGCTACAATCTATTGAAATCTATGTTTGGTGTAAAACAACATGGAATAAGGGAGGTGTTGAGAATGAATAAGAATATCAAAGAAGATTACTGATATGGTCATAAGAAAGAAATGAAGGAAATCAACACTCCTCCAAACTGAAAGATGAGACATGTCTAAGAAAATGGGAAGTGGTAAATATGTGGAATGAATGATGATAAACAATGCTCAATGGATTTTCATGAAATTCTCCTAAATTCATAATAAATTAAAAAAATATGCCATTTTACCTCAAGTGTTACCTCCAAAAAATGTGCAATGACATGTATGGACTGGCCTTTGTTGAAGCTGATGTAGGCTGAGCGGTTACTGAAAGTGATACAAAAGATGGAAGCCATGTGCGCGTTCGCGAGCCTTTGCTATTAATTGCAATAGTGTGGTCATGCTGCGAATAGAATTTTCCCCAAACTTGTTGTTCTCCTGTAAACAAATCACAATTCTGTATGCAATTTTCTTGAATCCACAGTTTAAGTTTGGAATGGCAACAGATAAGATGCATGCAAAAAAGTTCAAGCAGAAAAAATAAAAAAAATAAAATAAAATAAAATTCTATAAAAATGCAGTATCAATATTGTGGCAAATCAGCAAAATAGAAGAGCAGCGTACTGTACAGAAATTATACAGGATGGAAAGGCATACATACTTATGATATGATCAACAAATTATCGCATTACTGAAATCCATGCATGTGATAAATCATAAACAGATATAGAAGCATTTTGTAATGATTCAAGGATAAGGAGAAGGGACAGTTTAAGATAAACATAAGTACAAATTCATTTATTCCCCACTTAAACTAATGTGATTGATTTATGATGATTTTCATGTATAATAGGTTCGAAATCAAAGGTTAAAGATTCATACTTTCATCTTATATTTAAATAGATATATAGGAAAAATGGTTTAATATTACTATTGATGTGTATAAATGTGACTCCAATACCATCAGCAGAGCTCTATTGCCTACAGGTATCCATAACCTTGACAGAGTTGCTCTCTCACCCTTGGAACCATTGTCCTTTATTTATGCTGAGGAAGTGCTTGTGAATTGTCATAATGGAGGCCATTGTGCTGGCTTGGTGACTAGATAAATCACAATGCCATTCACTGGGAAGAAGTAAAAAGTGGGCAGGCCGGCTCATGATGAGACCTCCTGTTCTAAGGACTGCTTAATTTTTCAATTGTCGATTGGACCATATCCCTGGTTTGATGGCCATGATGGGAATGCCACTTCACTTGCTTCCTTATGAACATGGTAGGCCGGCTCTTGATGAGACCCCCTATCATCCATCTATCAAATTATAAAATTATTAATGAAATATGTAAATATTTTTCTTTTCATATAGCACTTTCCTATTTATTCATAAAGGATGGCTCAGCACTCCTTAAGAGTAGGGATGGCGGAAAAAGTCTGAACAGCTCAATAGAAAAGAATATGCCCGTGTTCCTACTCCATAAGTAAAAATCAAAGAAAGTTATAAAATATGAGAAAGAACCAACATGATAAATATCATCGATCATATGAATTTAGTGGTAGTAAGACAATAAGATCATGTTATTGATTATGTCCATTTTTCCTTTTTCTTATCATTAATAAACGACTTTTTTTTTTAAATGACGATTTCTTTTGATTTTACGATTACAGTAATCTTTAATTTGTATGATTGTATATCCTTAAATAAATTATATGTTTGCCTTTTAAAAAGTCATGAAAAATTCAAAAAAAGTTCTAGAATTTTTTTTTTTTTAAAACAAGAAAAATACACTCAAAATGTGTTGTTCCTTTGGAAAGAAACAGCAAAAACAATCTGTGAAAATGTTGTTCCTTTGTAAAGGAACAATAAGAACAGTCGGTGATGTTCCTTTTGAAGGGAACAACAAAACTGTTGTTTCTTTTGAAAGGAACAGCAAAAAGGAGCGGTGTTGTTCCTTTTGAAAGGAATAGTAAAAACATGCAACGGAAATATTCTTCTTTTTGAAAAGAAAACTAATCAGCAAAAATGTTGTTCCTTTTGGAAGGAACAACAAACAAATGTAAATACGCAAAAAAGAAAAAAAAATAGAGGAAAGAACAAAGCTAATATGCAATCCATTGCCAAACAAATCCAATCAAATAGAAAGGAAAATTTATGTACAGGTTTTAACAAAAAAATATTTTATTTATTTATTTTTTTCACAGAATTGGTGCTGCCGAAGAATTGCCTTCTGTAACTGAAACTTGCATGGTGGGGTCCTTATTGTTCAATTGAAAATGGAACGGAAACTACAATTTAGAGGAATCAACACCTGAAACACAAAAATATAAAAGAAATCAGAAAAGAAACAGCACTTTATTAAGTTACAACAGCTGTGATGTTATTTCCTAAGGGAATATCAATCTATTAATGGAAAAAAAAAATGATCTTTTTGAAAAATGTTTTGGCAGCAGTAACATGACTCTTGAAATGGAAACCAATTATTCATTTCTTTTTGTTATAAATCTGTTAGGTAATGAACTGGATGAAATGCCCTTGTTTTACTAAAATTTCTTTCAAGAATCACTCGTCCATAAATTGACCTTCTCTGTTCTCCTGAGACCTGCAAAAAATGAGTGTCTACCTGCAATAAAACATTATATCATGGAGAAAGAGAGGTGATAAGGCTCTCTTAATCCAAAAATTATGAAAAAAACTAACAAGTAGTTACTCTGTAGAACAAATCTACGGAAAAATAAAACAAATTATATTTTTCACCTGCGGGAGAGCAGTGGTCGACCATACTAACAAGCAGTGTTTTAATCATAACTTCTTTGTTTTTTGTCTGATTCGAGTGATTCCAAAGCCAAATAAGAGCTAGTTAAAAGTTTTAGCTCCAATAGAAACAGGTTTTAAAAATTCCATGTAATGGTATGTTAAACTTTCTTAGAACAACCTGCATAATAGAGTCATTTTCGATTTTCCAGCTTAGACCAACAGTTGGTATTTCAAGCATAAATTATTCGTTTGGTGGAAGATTGAAGTGATTCAAATTGGAGATTAAAGTATATTCATTTATTTATCTCCAATAGAAACAGGTTTTGAAGACAAAAATAATTAATGTGTCAAATACGTTAAGGAGCAATTGAGAAAACAAAGTTTCAAGACTGCTGATTTATGATAGACAGTCAGTATTTTGGTCATAAATTCCTCATACGACATTTAAAATGAGTGATTTGAATTGCGTTGTAAACTATATTTGTAGAGAAATATCCCATAGAAACAGGTTTTAAAAATATAGTCATTTAGGCCTCCAAAAATGGATTGTCCCAACTCTGTTCTTGAGCTGCATATTAGACACCCTGTCAATGTTTTGGTTCTAACGTTTTCGTTTCAAATCCAAATTCAGTGATTCCAATTGGGTTAGAAAGTAGACATCAAGGGATACTTAGGATAGAAATAGGTTTTAAAAATATTCAATTTTGGTCCCCCAAAACACGACTGTCCCAACTGTGTTTTCAGAAATTTCATCAAGCACGCAAGCCAAAAAAATGATATTCAAGCATTTTTTTTCATATTGATGATAAAAATGAATATAGATGTTTGTAAAATTTTTATTTGAAATATAATTCATCTACATACACAAATAAATTAAAATATTTCTCATCAATGTTGATTTCACAGCGTGTTGCACCAAAGAAACAACTATTTTTACGAAAATAAATAAAAAAATGTGTTTTTTTATTTCCTCTTTTATTTATTTATCCACTATCCTACTCTAAATTGGAAAATAAATATGATTAAGCATAAGAGTATTTCCAGTGGAGCCATTTCCTAAATAAGGCTTCACTTATGTACATACCCAAATTTGAAAATGTATGTTAATAATAAAAATTAGGGTATGAGAAGCCAACTTCCCTTGAAAAGATGGTGCCAAAAATTGTTGAAGTATGGAGTGATGTTGCAAACAAATGGAGTGAAACCAATCTTCAATGTATCCCTTAATTTCTTGATTTCCCATAGCCATCATATCATGAAGTTCTTGAGTGTTTAAAACAACTTGTTGATGAAGGCTAGAAGAAACCTCATTTTCTTTTATAACTTCTACAATTTTTGGATTTGATACATTTTGAGTCTCAGTGTAAGTTTTTTCCAATGGTACATGTGAGATAGAATGGGTGGGAAGGGTGGGTGAATTTTGCAGTTCAACACTGTAAGCATGTTGTACTGGTTTATTATGGTGAGGGTGTGGAATGAGTTGAGCAGGAAATTGTGTAGGGAATGGAGCCTCTTGATGATGTAGTTGATTGGGTTGAGTGGATGATTTTGATAGGCAAGCAAGATGTTGTGGAAGAGATGGAATATGTGTTTGTGCTACAAGATGAGGGAGAGTAGTCATGCAATCATAAGGTGAACCATGCCAAGATTTTAGACAAGATTGGTGGTGGTTATATTGAGATTGGCATGGCTGCCCTAACATGAGTATTCCATAATGGATTATGCAAGAAAGAGAATGGAGAGGAAGTGTTTTGAACCATACCTGTTGACCTTGTTGCAGCTTCCCCATCTCTTTGATATGCCACTTCCAAATTAGATAAGGAAGAACAACTATCTATGGGATGATCCTTTTGGTAATGAGGGAAAAACACTTCATCAAATTCTTGATTTTTCTGAACCTGCAAAACATTCAATTGTGTATTTAGAGAGCTAATAAAATCATATTTAACATTTCCAAATAAAACATTGGTTTCAGCTCTTATGTCTCTTGTTCTTGTAGTAAATTTGGAAAAGAAAGAAGAAAATTCTCTAGAATTCTTACCAGCCTTGGAAATTCCTCTTGAATACCTTATGCACAACTCACAAACATCATCATATGATAACTGAAAAACATCACCTTTTTCCTATCAAATTTAAGAGTTCTAAAAATTTATCTTTGATTCCTTTAAGAATGAGTGTTTTCAAGATTTCTTTTTCCAAATGCTTATGTTTTGATTTTTGAAGGTTGTATCGAAATCGCTCTACATAGTCCTCCAAGCTTTCATCTCCCCCTTGTATCATACTGAAAATATCTTCACTAGATTTGTAATAGTCTTGGTACTTCTTCAATAATATGTTCTTCATGTCCTCCCATGTTCGGATGCAGTTTCCACCTAGGCTCATGAAGCATCAGAGAGCTGCTCCTTTTAAAGTAAGAGGAAACACTTTCAACCTTTGATCGTTAGTACAATAATCATATCCTCTACAAAGTATTTCAAACTAAAATAAGAATGTATATGGATCTTCATTTGTCAAACCATGAAAATTTGGTAGAGACAATGGGGGAATTATGTGCATTTGTGTCACTCCTCCTAAATCTTTGATAGGGAATTCAAAAGTTGCAATGTGAGCCATTTCTTACCATAATAGAAGATTTTCTTCAGGCGTTTCTTTAAGTATCCTCCTTCCAATGTTCCTGCCAATTGGTTAGTGAAATGGGTGGTGCTTACATCACCACTCGAGTGGAATTACAAGATTTTTTCAAAAAAAGACTCTACCTCTAAAATTAAAAAAAAATGAAAACATTCATTCATACCTTAAGCTTCCACTCAATTCTGCTGTGAAGTCGGCCAGTGAACAAGTGTGTTTCTTGCTCGGTGCGCAGGTTCTTACCTTCCGTCTTTAATACCCAATTCTTCCCAAGCAGAAAAAATTAAATATGCATCACTCTTTCTAAATGGCATACCCTCTCCCCGACAACGGCGCCAAAATGTTGCGGCATAAAAGATATCTTTTTAACACCTATTTATCTCACATTAATTATCAATCCAGGAGCGACCTTTTATTTCAAGAGTGTACTCTATCTGAGGCAGCAATTTATCCAAGAGTAATGCCTTGCAATATGTAGTACAGTGTTCGAGATACAAGAGTAAATGGATGCTTGTAAAGAAATATAATTACAGTAACATAAATGGAAATGCTATGAAACCTTAATTAAACCAATCTGCATAACATCGATCAGGGATACAAGAGAAATAACTCCTTCCCTTAGAAATTGATGCAAGATAACCAATCTGGGAACTTGGAAGCACAACTGGTTCCCTACACAGATCTTAAAGCAATCGAAATGAAAGCAAACTCTGTAAACTAATTAATATTAAACGAAAAGCAATGTAAATGGACAACAAACCAAAATTAAAGGAATTGAAATCAGCAAAAACTCTATTAAATGGTAAATTCTATTGAACAAACTCGTATAGTGAAGCTAGATTCGCACTCAAATGAACAGCAAGAATGAAATAGTAAATGGAATAGAACATCAAATGCCGAACAACGAAGCATAACAAGATAAGTAATTCAAGGATTAAGATTCTTGTTAAATGGGGAAGGAACGACAACGCAATCCATTATAATAAAACAATAAAGTAAGATAGAACCAATATCACTTCCGTGAATTCAAGGATGTCCTAAAAAAGGCAATATGCTGTCTCAATTAACCCACGCTGTAAGAAATAAGATTCAGATCACACGATAATAAAATAACTTATAACCAGAACGCGTAATACATAAAGACAGTAAGATGATAAAAAACTAATGAAATGAACTCACAGTAACATGCATGTATCAAATCGATCACACACTGCAAGAATCAGAAATATAACACAGAGGAGCAGTTCACGCTGCCAGGGGTTGGGCCCTTAACCACCAGTAGTGACTGCTTAAGCTACTTCAGATGATGCAAATGGAACAACAACTTCAATTAATCATTAAACTGGAGCAACATTACAATGGAATCATGTTTTTCAATAACACAACTTTTGATTAAGTTTACAATTCACAAAAGCAACAACTATCCCCTCTCTTTTACAAATGTCTCCTTTTATAACCAAAGAGAGGAGAAATTAAATAGTAAATAGGATCTCTCATAACAAGATTGGATTGTCCCTAACCAATTGATCAACAAGAAAATATATTTCCATCAATCTTTCAACAAGATCAAGTCGAATTTGGATTTTCAGCAGAGATAATTTAGAGGACGGCCGCAAAAGTAAATCTGAGAAAATCGTGCTCAAAGAACCTTGCGTTTCTCTCAATACATTCCAAATTTGGGCAAACCGTTCCTTTGGTAAATTAATTTGGTCCGTTCTAGACAAAACCCATGTTCCGGATTTTCCACATTCTTCTTCATTTGCCCAGAATCTCAACCGCAAAACTATCACTTCTTATTCCAGCGAATTTATGAGTTGGAATATTTGATGATGATTTGGAGATCAAATCTGCAATCTGGAAAATATATTGGAGGCTAAAATGGTAAGTTTTGATACAAAATATATTAATAAACCATCATTGATAAAATTGTGCATAGTAATCATCCATTTATAAAAAATAAAGGAGAAGAAATAATATTCATCCATAAGAGCATAAATCATTATAAAATGGATTTATATGATAAATTATAATAAATGACATGATAAAGAAGAGTAAAAATGGATGAAATAAGTGTTAAAAATTGGTCGTATTCATGGCCCAACATACCCCCAAACTGAATATATTGCATGTCTTCATGCAACCCAGAACTGAATATATTGCATGTTCTCATGCAACCCAAAAACCCATGTGTTAACCAAGCAAAGAAAATTGTTTATCCCAACTCATGAAATGGATGAAACAAATGAATTTTTCCTCAAATAAGCAATCTTGATGAAGGTATAACAATTTTTATAGTTGACATTCAACTATATGTATATGAAGTTGCAAAAAAATGTGACATAAGTAACAACACACTTCATTAACCATTTTCTCAAAAATCAAATCGTTTTGATGCACGGATCATGAGATTTATAAAAAAATGGTTGTAGGTGATAGGGCATAATTTTCGAAATTTTATGAACAAATTTAGCGTGAAATTATCTGTGTTTGTGTATTTTAATGATACTTCTTTATTATCCAGAAAACACAAGAATTCAGTGCATAGTTTTAAAGATATATGCAAATCAATTTCTGCACTGTACAAAAATGAAATTGTATGCCTTAAATGAGAAATAAAGTGGAAAACATCCATCATGTGTAGCAATCCCCGCCCCCGCGCAAACTGAAGAATTAGCATGTACTCATGCGATGCTAGAAAAAAAGAGAGGTGGTTGCTACAATCTGTTGAAATCTATGTTTGGTGTAAAACAACATGGAATAAGGGAGGTGTTGAGAATGAATAAGAATATCAAATAAGATTACTGATATGGTCATAAGAAAGAAATGAAGGAAATCAGCACTCCCCCAAACTGAAAGATGAGACATGTCTAAGAAAATGGGAAGTGGTAAAGATGTGGAATGAATAATGATAAACAATGCTCAATGGATTTTCATGAAATTCTCCTAAATTCATAATAAATTAAAAAATTATGCTATTTTACCTCAAGTGTTACCTCCAAAAAATGTGCAATGACATGTAGGGACTGGCCTTTGTTGAAGCTGATGTAGGATGAGCGATTAATGAAAGTGATACAAAAGATGGAAGCCATGTGCGCGTTCGCGAGCCTTTGTTGTTGGCTGTAATAGTATGATCATGCTGCAAATAAAATATTTCCCCATACTTGTTGTTCTCCTTTAAACAAATCACAATTCTGTATGCAATTTTCTTGAATCCACGGTTTTAGTTTTAAATGGCAACGGATAGGACGCATTAAAAAAAAGTTCAAGCAGAATTTTTTTTGTAGAAATGCAGTATCAATATTGTGGCAAATTAGCAAAATTAAAGAGTAGCGTACTGCACAACAATTATATAGCATGGAAAGGCATACATACTTATGATACAATCAATGAAATTATAGCATTTAATGAAATCCATGCATGTGATAAATCGTAAACTGATATAGTAGCATTTTGTAATGATTTAACGATAAGGAAAAGGGACAGCTTAAGATAAACATAAGTACAAATGTGATTATTACCCACTTAACCTAATGTGATCGATTTATGATGATTTTCATGTATAATAGGTTCAAAATCAAAGGTTAAGGATTCAACTTTCATCTGATATTTAAATAGAGATATAGGAAAAAGGGTTTAATATTACTATTGATGTGTATAAATATAACTCCAATACCATCAGCAGAGCTCTGTTGCCCACAGGTGTCCATAACCTTGACAGAGTTGCTCTTTCACCCTTGGAACCATTTTCCTTTACTTATGTTTAGGAAGTGCTTGTTAATTTTCATAATGGAGGCCATTGCGCTGGCTTGATGACCAGATCAAT
Organism: Pinus albicaulis; assembly: GCA_034641835.2. Lineage (NCBI taxonomy): Eukaryota > Viridiplantae > Streptophyta > Pinopsida > Pinales > Pinaceae > Pinus > Pinus albicaulis. Next base: position 1,214,334,464 of record CM076583.1, on the reverse strand, counting down.
CGCAATGCCATTCACTGGGAAGAAGTGAAAAGTGGGCAGGCTGGTTCGTGATGAGACCTCCTGTTCCAAGGACTTCTTAATTTTTTCAATTTTCCATTGGACCATATCCCTAGTTTGGTGGCCATAATGGGAATTCCACTTCACTTGCTTCCTTATGAACATGGTAGGTCGGCTTTTGATGAGACTCCCTATCCTCCATCAGCCAAATTATAAAATTATTAATGAAATATGTAAAAAAATTTCTTTTCATATAGCACTTTCCTATTTATTCATAAAGGATGGCTCAGCACTCCTTAAGAGTAGGGATGGTGGAAGAAGTCTGAACAGCTCAATAGAAAAGAATATGTCCTTGTTCCTACTCCATAAGTAAAAATCAAAGAAAATTATAAAATATGGGAAAGAACCAACATGATACATATAATCAATCATATGAATTTAGTGGTAGCAAGACAACAAGATCATGTTATTGATTATGTTCCTTTTTCCTTTTTCTTATCATTACTAAATAATTTTTTTTTTTAAATGACGATTTCTTTTGACTTGATGATTACAGTAAACTTTAATTTGTATGATTGTGTATCCTTCCATAAATTGTATGTTTTCCTTTTAAAAAGTCATGAAAAATTCAAAAAAAGTTTTAGAAATAGTTTTTTTAAAAACAAGAAAAATGCACTCAAAAGGTGTTGTTCCTTTGGATAGGAACAACAAAAACAATCTGCGAAAATGTTGTTCCTTTGGAAAGGAACAGCAAGAACAGTCGGTGCTATTCCTTTTGAAGGGAACAACAAAACTAATGTTCCTTTTGAAAGGAACAGCAAAAACGAGCGGTGTTGTTCCTTTTGAAAGGAATAGCAAAAACATGCAACGAAAATGTTGTTCTTTTTTAAAAGAAAACTAATCAGAAAAAATGTTGTTCCTTTTGGAAGGAACAACAAAAGTAAACACATAAACACACTGCTTCTTAAGAGGAACGACTGTTGTTCCTTAAGAGGAACAATAACTGTCCCTTAAGAGGAACACCAAAAAAATGTAAACACGCAAAAAGGAAAAAAAAATAGAGGAAAGAACAAAGCTAATATGCAATCCATTGCCAAACAAATCCAATCAAATAGAAAGGAAAGTTTATGTACAAGTTTTAAGAAAAATATATTTTTTTTATTTATTTTTTTCACAGAATTGGTGCTGCCGAAGAATTGCCTTCTGTAACTGAAACTTGCATGGTGGGGTCCTTATTGTTCAATTGCAAATGGAACGGAAACTACAATTTAGAGGAATCAACACCTGAAACACAAAAACATTAAAGAAATAAGAAAAGAAACAACACTTTATTAAGTTACAACAGCTGTGATGTTATTTCCTAAGGGAATATCAATCTATTAATGGAAAAAAAAATGATCTTTTTGAAAAATGTTTTGGCAGCAGTAACATGAATCTTGAAATGGGAACCAATTATTCATTTCTTTTTGTTATAAATCGGTTAGGTAATGAACTGGATGAAATTTCCTTGTTTTACAAAATTTCTTTCAAGAATCACTCGTCCATAAATTGACCTTCTTTGTTCTCCTGAGACCTGCAAAAAACGAGTGTCTACCTGGAATAAAACATTAAATCATGTAGAAAGAGAGGTGATTAGGCTCCCCTAATCCAAAAATTATGAAAAAAACTAACAAGTACTTACTCTGTAGAAAAAATCCACGGAAAAATTTAAAAAATTATATTTTTTACCTGCGGGAGAGCAGTGGTCGACCATACTAACTAGCAGTGTTTTAATCATAACTTCTTTGTTTTTTTTCCGATTCGAGTGATTCCAAAGCCAAATAAGAGATAATTCAAATTTTTATCTCCAATAGAAATATATTTTGAAAATTCCATGTAATGGTATGTTAAACTTGCTTAGAACAACCTTTATAATAGAGTCATTTTCGATTTTCCAGCTCAGACCAACAGTTGGTATTTCAATCATAAATTATTTGTTTGAAGGCAGATTGAAGCGATTCGAATTGGAGATTAAAGTAGATTCATTTATTGATCTCCAACAGAAACAATTTTTGAAGACAAGAAGAATTGATGGCTCAAATATGTTAAGGAACAACCGAGACAACAAAGTTTCAAGAGTGCTAATTTATGATAAACAGTCAGTATTTTGGTCATAAATTCCTCATACGATATCATAATTTATTGATTCGAATTGCGTTGTAAACTAGATTCATAGATAAATCTTCCATAGAAATAAGTTTTAAAAATATAGTAATTTAGGCCTCTAAAAATGTATTGTCCCAACTCTCTTCTTGAGCTGCATATTAAACACTCTGTCAATGTTTTGGTTCTAACTTTTTTGTTTCAAATCCAAATTCAGTGATTCCAATTGGGTTGGAAATTAAACATCAAGGGCTAATTAGAATAGAAATATTTTTTCGAAATATTCAATTTTGGTCCCCAAAAACAGGACTATCCCAACTGTGTTTTCAAAAATTTCATCAAGCCCGCAAGCCAAAAAAATGATATTCAAGCAATTTTTTCATATTGATGATAAAAATGAATATAGGTTTTTGTAAAGTTTTTATTTGCAATATAATTCATCTACATACACAAATAAATAAAAATATTTATCGTCAATGTTGATTTCACAGCGTGTTGCAACAAAGAAACAACTATTTTTACAAAAATAAATAAAAAAATGTGTTTCTTTTATTTCCTCTTTTACTTATTTCTCCACTATCCTACTCTGAATTAGAAAATAAATATGATTACGTATAAGAGTATTTCCAGTGGAGCCATTTCCTAAATAAGGCTTCAATTATGTACATACCCAAATTTGAAAAATGTATGTTAATAATAAAAATTAGGGTATGAGAAGCCAACTTCCCTTGAAAATATGGTGCCAAAAATTGTTGAAGTATGGAGTGATGTTGCAAACAAATGATGGAGTGAAACCAATATTCAATATATTCTTTACTTTCTTGCTTTCCCATAGCCATCATATCATGAAGTTCTTGAGCTTTTAAAATGGTTTGTTGGTGCAAACTAAAAGAAACCTCATTTTCTTTCATAACTTCTACAATTTTTGGATTTGATTCATTCTGAGTCTCAGTGTAAGTTTTTTCCAATGGTACATGTGAGATACAATGGGTGGGAAGGGTGGGTGAATTTTTCAGTTCAATATTGCAAGCATGTTGTACTGGTTTATTATCGTGTGGGTGTGGAATGAGTTGAGCAGGAGATTGGGTAGGGAATGGAGCCTCTTGATGATGTAGTTGATTGTGTTGGGTGGATGATTTTGATCGGAAAACAAAGTGTTGTGGACAAGCTGGAAGATGTGTTTGTGCTACAAGATGAAGGAGAGTAGTCATGCAATCATAAGGTGAACCATGCCAATCTTGTAGACAAGATTGGTAGTGGCTATATTGATATTGGCATGGCTTCCCTAACATATGAATATTCCATAATGGATTATGCAGGTAAGGGAATGAAGAGGAAGTGTTTTGAACCATACCTGTTAACCTTGTTGCAGCTTCCCCATCTCTTTGATATGCCACTTCCAAATTAGATAAGGAAGAATAGCTATATATGGGATGCTCCTTTCGGTAATGAGGGCAAAACACTTCATCAAATTCTTGATTTCTCTGAACTTGCAAAACATTCAATTGTGACTTTAGAGAGATAATAAAATCATATTTAAAATTTTCAAATAAAACCTTGATTTCAGCTTTTATGTCTCTTGTTCTTGTAGTAAATTTGGAAGAGAAAGAAGAAACTTCTCTAGAATTCTTACCAGCCTTGGAAATTCCTCTTGAATACCTTATGCACAATTCACAAATATCATCATATGATAACTGAAAAACATCACCTTTTCCTATCAAATTTAAGAGTTCTAAAAATTCATCTTTGATTCCTTTAAGAATGAGTGTTTTCAAGATCTCTTTTTCCAAATGCTTATGCTTTGATTTTTGAAGGTTGTATCGAAATTGCTCTACATAGTCCTCCAAGATTTCATCTTCCCCTTGTATCATACCAAAAATATCTTCACTGGATTTGCAATAGTCTTGGTACTTCTTCAAAAATATGTTCTTCATGTCCTCCCATGTTTTGATGCAGTTCCCACCAGGGCTCATGAACCATCGGAGAGCTGCTCCTTTCAGAGTAAGAGGAAACACTTTCAATCTTTGGTCGTTAGTACAATAATCATATCCTCTACAAAGTATTTCAAACTCAAATAAGAATGTATCTGGATCTTCATTTGTCAAACCATGAAAATTAGGTAGAGACAATTGGGGAATTATGTGCATTTGTGTCACTCCTCCTAGATCTTTGATAGGGAATTCAAAAGTTGCAATGTGAGCCATTTCTTACCATAATAGAAGATGTTATTCAAGTGTTTCTTTAAGGATCCTCCTTCCAATTTTCCTGTCAATTGGTTAGTGAAATGGGTGGTGCTTACATCACCACTCGAGTGGAATTACAAGATTTTTTCAAAAAAAGACTCTACCTCTAAAATAAAATAAAAACGCAAGAATTCATTCCTACCTTAAGCTTTCACTCAATTCTGCTGTGAAGCAGGCCAGTGAACAAGTGTGTTTCTTGCTCAGTGCGCAGGTTCTTACCTTCCGTCTTTAATACCCAATTCTTCCCAAGCAGAAAAAATTTAAATATGCATCACTCTTTCTAAATGGCATACACTCTTCCCCAGCAACGGCGCCAAAATGTCGAGGCATAAAAGTTATATTTTTAACACCTATTTATCTCACATTAACTATCAATCCGGGAGCGACTTTTTATTTCAAGAGTGTACTCAGTCTAAAACAACAATTTATCCAAGAGTAATGCCTCGCAATATGTAGTACAGTGTTCGAGATACAAGAGTAAATGGATGCTTGTAAAGAAATATAATTACAGTAACATAAATGGAAATGCTCTGAAATCTTAATTAAACCAATCTGCAAAACATCGATCAGGGATACTGTAGCAATAACTCCTTCCCTTAGAAATCAATGCAAGATAACCAATCTGGAAACTTGGAAGCAATAACCAGTGTCCTCTATAGTTGGTGATCTTAAAGAAATTGAAATGAAAGCAAACTCTTGTAAACTAATTAATATGAAACGAAAAGCAATGTAAATGGACAAAAAACCAAAATTAAAGGAATTGAACAACAAAACTCTATTAAACGATAAATTCTATTGAACAGAAAACTATATAGCGAAGCTTTGTATCTGCACTCTGAAATGAACAGCAGTTAAATGAAACAATAAATGGAATGGAACATCAAATGCCGAACAACGAAGCATAACAAGATAAGTAATTCGATGATTAAGATTCTTGTTAAATGGGGAAGGAATGGCAACGTAATCCATTATAATAAAACAGTAAAAGTAAGATAGAACCAAGATCACTTCCACGAATTCAAGGATGTTCTAAGTAAGGGAATATGCTGTCTCAATTAACCCACGCTGTAAGAAATAAGATTCATATCATACAATAATGAAATAACTCATAAACAGAGCGCGTAATACATAAAGATAGTAAAATGACAAACAACTAATGAAATAAACTCACAGTAACATGCGTGTAGCAAATCGATCACACGATGCAGGAATTGGAAATATAACACAGAGGAATAACTCACGATGCCAGGGGTCGGGCCCTTAACCACCAACAGGGACTGCTCAAGCTACTTTAGATGATGCGAATGGAACAACAACGTCAATTAATCATTAAACTGGAGCAGCATTACAATGGAATTGTGCTTTCAATAACATATCTTTTGATTAAGTTTACAATTCACAAAAGAAACAACTATGATCCCTCCCCTCTCTTTTACAAACGTCCCATTTTATAAAGAAAGAGAGGAGAAATAAAATAGTAAATAGGATCTCTCATAACAAAATTGAATTGTTCCCAACCAATTGATCAACAAGAAAATATATTTCCAACAATATTTCAACAAGAGCAAGGCGAATTTGGCATTGCAGCTGAAATTTGGACGATGGCCGCAACAACAAATCTAAGAAAATCATGCTCAAAGAACCCTGGGTTCCTCTCCATGCAAGCCAAATTTGGGCAAACCGTTCTTTGAAAAAGTTAATTGGGCTCGTTCTGAACAAAACCCATGTTCCTTATTTTCTAGATTCTTCTTCATTTGCTCAGAATCTCAACCGCAAAACTGTCACTTCTTATTCCAACGAATTTCTGAGTTAGAATATTTCATGATGATTTGGAAATCAAATCTTCAATCTGGAAAATATCTTGGAGGCAAAAATGGTAAGTGATATTAAAAAATATATTAATAAACCGTCATTGATAAAACTATGCATAATAATCATCAATTTATTAAAAATAAAGGAGAATAAATAATATTCATCCATAAAAGCATAAATCATTATAAAATGGATTTATATGATAAATTATAATAAATGACATGATAAAGAAGAGTAAAAATGGATGAAATAAGTGTTAAAAATTCGTCGTATACACGGCCCAAGATACCCCCAAACTGAATATATTGCATGTTCTCATGCAACCCAAAAATCCATGTGTTAACCAAGCAAAGAAAATTGTTCATCCCAACTCATGAAATGGATGGAACAAATGAATTTTTCCTCAAATAAGAAATCTTGATGAAGGCATAACAATTTTTATAGTTGACATTCAATTATATATATATATATATATATATGAAGTTGCAAAAAAATGTGACATAAGTGACAGCAAATTTCATTAACCATTTTCTCAAAAATCAGATCATTTTGATGCACGGATCATGAGATATATAAAAAAATGGTTGTAGGTGATAGCGCATAATTTTCGAAATTTTTTGAACTAATTTAGCGTGAAATTATCTGGGTTTGTATATTTTAATGATACTTCTTTATTATCCAGAAAACACAAGAATTCAGTTCATAGTTTTAAAAATATATGCAAATCAATTTTTGCACTGTACAAAAATGAAATTGTATGCCTTAAATGAGAAAGAAAGTGGAAAACATCTATCATGTGTAGCAATTCCCCTCCTCCCCCCCAAAATTGAAGAATTAGCATGTCCTCATGCGATGCTAGAAAACAAAGAGAGGTGGTTGCTACAATCTGTTGAAATCTATGTTTGGTGTAAAACATGGAATAAGGGAGGTGTTGAGAATGCATAAGAATATCAAAGAAGATTACTGATATGGTCATAAGAATGAAATGAAGGAAATCAACACTCCCCCAAACTGAAAGATGAGACATGTCTAAGAAAATGGGAAGTGGTAAAGATGTGGAATGAATGATGATAAATAATGCTCAATGGATTTTCATGAAATTCTCCTAATTTCATAATAAATTAGAAAATTATGCTATTTTACCTCAAGTGTTACCTCCAAAAAATGTGTAATGACATGTAGGGACAGGCCTTTGTTGAAGCTGATGTAGGCTGAGCGGTTACTGAATGTGATACAAAAGATGGAAGCCATGTGCGCATTCGCGAGCCTTTGCTGTTGGTTGTAATAGTGTGATTGTGCTGCGAATAGAATTTCCCCCCATACTTGTTGTTCTCCTTTAAACAAATCACAATTCTGTATGCAATTTTCTTGAATCCACGGTTTTAGTTTAAATGGCAACAGATAAGACGCATGCAAAAAAAGTTCAAGTAGAACAAATTCTGTAGAAATGCAGTATCAATATTGTGGCAAATCAGCAAAATTAAAGAGCAGCGTACTGCACAAAAATTGTACAGCATGGAAAGACATACTTACTTATGATACAATCAATGAAATTATAGCATTTACCCAAATCCATGCATGTGATAAATCGTAAACCGATATAGAAGCATTTTGTAATGATTCAAGGATAAGGAAAAGGGATAGCTTAAGATAAACATAAGTACAAATGTGATTATTAGCCACTTAAACTAATGTGATCGATTTATGATGATTTTCATGTATAATAGGTTCAAAATCAAAGGTTAAGGATTCAACTTTCATCTAATATTTAAATAGAGATATAGGAAAAAGGGTTTAATATTACTATTGATGTGTATAAATGTGACTCCAATACCATCAGTAGAGCTCTGTTGCCCACAGGTGTCCATAACCTTGACAGAGTTTCTCTTTCACCCTTGAAACCATTCTCCTTTACGTATGTTTAGGAAGTGTTTGTTAATTGTCATAATGGAGACCATTGTGCTAGCTTGATGACCAGATCAATCACAATGCCATTCACTGGGAAGAAGTGAAAAGTGGGCAGGCCCGCTCGTGATGAGACCTCCTATTCCAAGGACTTCTTAATTTTTTCAATTGTCCATTGGACCATATCCCTGGTTTGGTGGCTATAATGAGAATGCCACTTCACTTGCTTCCTTATGAACATGGTAGGTTGGCTCTTGATGAGACCCCCTATCCTACATCTGCCAAATTATAAAATTATTAATGAAATATGTAAATATAAGAGTAGGGATGGTGGAAGAAGTCTGAACAGCTCAATAGAAACGAATATGCCCTTGTTCCTACTCCATAAGTAAAAATAAAGAAAGTTATAAAATATGGGAAAGAACCAACATGATAAATATAATCGATCATATGAATTTAGTGGTAGTAAGACAACAAGATCATGTTATTAATTATGTCCCTTTTCCCTTTTTCTTATCATTACTAAATGATTTTTTTTTTTTTTAAATGACGATTTATTTTGATTTGATGATTACAGTAAGCTTTAATTTGTATGATTGTATATCCTTCCATAAATTGTATGTTTGTATTTTAAAAAGTCACGAAAAATTCAAAAAAGGTTCTAGAAATGTTTTTTTTTAAAACAAGAAAAATGCACTCAAAATGTGTTGTTCCTTTGGAAAGAAACAACAAAAACAATCTATGAAAATGTTGTTCCTTTGGAAAGGAACAGCAAGAACAGTCGGTGTGGTGTTGTTCATTTTTAAGGGAACAGCAAAACTGATGTTCTTTTGAAAAGAACAGCAAAAACGAGCAGTGATGTTCCTTTTGAAAGGAATAGAAAAAACATGCAACGAAAATGTTGTTCTTTTTGAAAAGAAAACTAATCAGCAAAAATGTTGTTCCTTTTGGAGGAACAACAAAAATAAACACATAAACACACTGCTTCTTAAGAGGAACAACTGATGTTCCTTAAGAGAAATAATAACTGTCCCCTAAGAGGAACAACAAGCAAATGTAAACACGCAAAAAGGAAAAAAAATAGAGGAAAAAAAAAAGCTAATATGCAATCCATTGCCAAGCAAATCGAATCAAATAGAAAGGAAAGTTTATGTACATATTTTAAGAAAAATATATTTTTTTATTTATTTTTTTCACGGAATTGGTGCTGTCGAAGAATTGCCTTCTGTAACTGAAATTTGCATGGTGGGGTCCTTAATGTTCAATTTCAAATGGAACGGAAACTAAAATTTAGACGAATCAACACCTGAAATACAAAAAAATAAAAGAAATCAGAAAAAAAACAACACTTTATTAAGTTACAACAGCTGTGATGTTATTTCCTAAGGGAATATCAATCTATTAATGGAAAAAAAAATGATCTTTTTGAAAAATGTTTTGGCAGCAGTAACATGAATATTGAAATGGGAACCAATTATTCATTTCTTTTTGTTATAAATATGTTAGGTAATGAACTGGATGAAATATCCTTCTTTTACTAAACTTTATTTCAAGAATCACTCGTCCATAAATTGACCTTCTTTGTTCTCCTGAGACCTGCAAAAAAAGAGTGTCTACCTGCAATAAAACATTAAATCATGGAGAAAGATAGGTTATCAGGCTCCCCTAATGTAAAAATTATGCAAAAAACTAACAAGTAGTTACTCTATAGAACAAATCCACGGAAAAATAAAACAAATTATATTTTTTACCTGCGGGAGAGCAGTGGTCAACCATACTAACCAGCGGTGTTTTAATCATAACTTCTTTGTTTTTCGTCCGATTCGAGTGATTCCAAAGCCAAATGAGAGTTAATTAAAATTTTTATCTCAAATATAAACAGGTTTTAAAAATTCCATGTAATGGTATGTTAAACTTGCTTAGAACAATCTACATAATAGAGTCATTTTCGATTTTCCAGCTCAGACCAACAGTTGGTATTTCAAGCATAAATTATTATTTTTATGGAAGATTGAAGAAATTTGAATTGGATATTAAATTATATTCATTTATTTATCTCCAATAGAAATAAGTTTTGAAGACAAAAAGAATTGATGGGTCAAATACGTTAAGGATCAACCGAGAAAACCAAGTTTCAAGAGTGCTGATTTATGATAGACAGTGAGTATTTTGGTCATAAATTCCTCATACTATATCAAAATTGAGTGATTCGAATTGCGTTCTAAACTAGATTCATATAGGAATCTCCCATAGAAACATTTTTTAAAACTATAGTCATTTATGCTCCAAAAATTGAGTGTCGCAACTCTGTTCTTGAGCTGCCTATTAGACACCCTGTCAATGTTTTGGTTCTAACTTTTTCGTTTCAAATCCAAATTCAGTGATTCTAATTGGGTTGGAAAGTATACATCAAGGGATACTTAGGATTGAAATAGGTTTTAAAAATATTCAAGTTTGGTCCCCCAAAACACGACTATCTCAACTATGTTTTCAGAAATTTCATCAAGCCCGCACGCCAAAAAAATGATATTCAAGAAATTTTTTTCATATTGATGATAAAAATGAATACAGGTGTTTGTAGAATTTTTATTTGAAATATAATTCAGCTACATACACAAATAAATTAAAATATTTATCATCAATGTTGATTTCACACCGTGTTGCAACAAAGAAACAACTATTTTTACAAAAATAAATAAAAAAATGTGTTTGTTTTATTTCCTCTTTTATTTATTTCTCCATTATCCTACTCTGAATTGGAAAATAAATATGATTACATATAAGAGCATTTCTAGTGGATCCATTTCCTAAATAAGGCTTCAATTATGTACATACCCAAATTTGAAAAATGTATGTTAATAATAAAAATTAGGGTATGAGAAGCCAACTTCCCTTGAAAATATGGCGCCAAAAATTGTTGAAGTATAGAGTGATGTTGCAAAAAAATGATGGAGTGAAACCAATCTTCAATATATTCTTTACTTCCTTGATTTCCCATAGCCATCATATCATGAATTTCTTTATATTTTAAAATGGTTTGTTGGTGCAAACTAGAAGAAACCTCATTTTCTTTCATAACTTCTACAATTTTTGGATTTGATTCATTCTGAGTCTCAGTGTAAGTTTTTTCCAATTTTACATGTGAGATACAATGGGTGGGAAGGGTGGGTGAATTTTGCAGCTCAATATTGTAATCATGTTGTACTGGTTTATTATCGTGTGGGTGTGGAATGAGTTGAGCAGGAGATTGTGTAGGGAATGGAGCTTTTCGATGATGTAGTTGATTGTGTTGAGTGGATGATTTTGATCAACAAACAAGGTGTTGTGGAAGAGCTGGAAGATGTGTTTGTGCTACAAGATGAGGGAGAGTAGTCATGCAATCATAAGGTGAACCATTCCAATCTTGTAGACAAGATTGGTAGTGGTTATATTGAGATTGGCATGGCTGCCCTAACATATGAATATTCCATAATGGATTATGCAAGTAAGGGAATGAAGAGGAAGTGTTTTGAACCATACCTGTTGACCTTGTTGTAGCTTCCCCATCTCTTTGATATGCCACTTCCAAATTAGATAAGGAAGAACAACTATCTAGGGGATGCTCCTTTCGGTAATGAGGGCAAAACACTTCATCAAATTCTTGATTTTTCCGAACCTGCAAAACATTCAATTGTGAATTTAGAGAGCTAATAAAATCATATTTAAAATTTTCAAATAAAACCTTGATTTCAGCTCTTATGTCTCTTGTTCTTGTAGTAAATTTGGAAAAGAAAGAAGAAACTTCTCTAGAATTCTTACCAACCTTGGAAATTCCTCTTGAATACCTTATGCACAATTCACAAACATCATCATATGATAACTGAAAAACATCACCTTTTCCTATCAGATTTAAGAGTTCTAAAAATTCATCTTTGATTCCTTTAAGAATGAGTGTTTTCAAGATCTCTTTTTCCAAATGTTTATGCTTTGATTTTTGAAGGTTGTATCGAAATCGCTCTACATAGTCCTCCAAGCTTTCATCTTCCCCTTGTATCATACCAAAAATATCTTCACTGGATTTGCAATAGTCTTGGTACTTCTTCAAGAATATGTTCTTCATGTCCTCACATGTTTTGATTCAGTTCCCACCTAGGCTCATGAACCATCAGAGAGCTGCTCCTTTTAGAGTAAGAGGAAACACTTTCAATCTTTGGTCGTTAGTACAATAATCATATCCTCTACAAATTATTTCAAACTCAAATAAGAATGTATCTGGATCTTCATTTGTCAAACCATGAAAATTTGGTAGAGATAATGGAGGAATTATGTGCATTTGTGTCACTCCTCCGAGATCTTTGATAGGGAATTCAAAAGTTACAATGTGAGCCATTTCTTACCATAATAGAAGATGTTCTTCAGGTGTTTTTTTAAGGATCCTCCTTCCAATGTTCCTGTCAATTGGTTAGTGAAATGGGTGGTGCTTACATCACCACTCAAGTGGAATTACAAGATTTTTTCAAGAAAAGCCTATACCTCTAAAATTCAAAAAAAACGCAAGCATTCATTCTTACCTTAAGCTTTCACTCAATTCTTCTGTGAAGCGGGCCAGTGAACAAATGTGTTTCTTTCTAGGTGCGCAGGTTCTTACCTTCCGTCTTTAATACCCAATTCTTCCCAAGAAGAAAATAAATAAATATGCATCACTCTTTCTAAATGGCATACACTCTTCCCCGGAAACGACGTCAAAATGTCGAGGCATAAAAGGTATCTTTTTAACACCTATTTATCTCACATTAATTATCAATCTGGCAGAGACTTTTTATTTCAAGAGTGTACTCAGTCTGAGGTGGCAATTTATCGAAGAGTAATGCCTTCTAATATGTAGTACAGTGTTCGAGATACAAGAGTAAATGGATGCTTGTAAAGAAATCTAATTACAGTAACATAAATGGAAATGCTCTGAAACCTTAATTAAACCAATCTGCAAAACATCGATCAGGGATACAGTAACAATAACTCCTTCCCTTAGAAATCGATGCAAGATAACCAATCTGGGAACTTGGAAGAAATAACTAGTGTCCTCTACAGTTGGTGATCTTAAAGCAATCGAAATGAAAGAAAACTCTTGCAAACTAATTAATATGAAACGAAAAGTAATGTAAATGGACAACAAACCAAAATTAAAGGAATTGAACAAAAAAACTCTATTAAATGGTAAATTCTATTGAACAGAAAACTATATAGCGAAGCTTTGTATCTGCACTCTGAAATGAAGAGCAGTTAAATGAAACAAAAAATGGGATGGAACATAAAATGCCAAACAATGAAGCATAACAAGATAAGTAATTCGAGGATTAAGATTCTTGTTAAATGGGGAAGGAACGGCATCACAATCCATTATAATAAAATAGTAAAAGTAAGATAGAACCAAGATCACTTCCCCGAATTCAAGGATGTTCTAAGTAAGGCAATATGCTGTCTCAATTAACCCACGCTGTAAGAAATAAGATTCAGATCATACAATAATGAAATAACTCATAAACAGAGCGCGTAATACATAAAGACAGTAAAATTAAAAACAAATAATGAAATAAACTCACAGTAACATGCATGTAGCAAATCGATCACACGCTGTAGGAATTGGAAATATAACAGAAAGGAGCAGTTCACGATGCCAGGGGTCGGGCCCTTAAGCACCAGCAGGGACTGCTCAAGCTACTTAAGATTATGCGAATGGAACAACAACGTCAATTATTCATTAAAATGGAGCAACATTATAATGGAAACGTGCTTTCAATAACACAGCTTTTGATTAAGTTTACAATTCACAAAAGAAACAACTATGATCCCTCCCCTCACTTTTACAAACGTCCCATTTTATAACCAAAGAGAGGAGAAATCAAATAGTAAATAGGATCTCTCATGACAAAATTGAATTGTTCCCAACCAATTGATCAACAAGAAAATATATTTCCAACAATCTTTCAACAAGAGCAACGCGAATTTGGCTTTGCAGCTGAGATTTGGAGGATGGTCGCAACAACAAATATGAGAAACTCATCCTAAAAGAACCCTGTGTTCCTCTCAATACAGGCAAAATTTGGGCAAACCATTCATTCTTAAAGTTAATTGGGCCCGTTCTGGACAAAACCCATGTTCCGTATTTTCTAGATTCTTCTTCATTTGCTCAATATCTCAACCGCAAAATTGTCACTTCTTATTCCAGCGAATTTCTGAGTTAGAATATTTCATGATGATTTGGAAATCAAATCTTCAATCTGGAAAATATCTTGGAGGATAAAATGGTAAGTGATATTACAAAATATATTAATAAACCATCATTGATAAAATTGTGCATAATAATCATCAATTTATTAAAAATAAAGGAGAATAAATAATATTCATCCATAAGAGCATAAATCATTATAAAATGGATTTATATGATAAATTATAATAGATGACATGATAAAGAAGAGTAAAAATTGATGAAATAAGTGTTAAAAAGTGGTCGTATTCACGGCCCAAGATACCCCCAAACTGAATATATTGCATGTCTTCATGCAACCCAGAACAGAATATATTGCATGTTCTCATGCAACCCAAAAACCCATGTGTTAACCAAACAAAGAAAATTGTTCATCTCAACTCATGAAATGGATGGAACAATTGAATTTTTCCTCAAATAAGAAATCTTGATGAAGGCATAAAAATTTTTATAGTTGACATTCAACTATATGTATATGAAGTTGCAGAAAAATGTGACATAAGTGACAGCGAACTTCATTAACTATTTTCTCAAAAATCAGATTGTTTTGATGCACGGATCATGAGATATATAAAAAAATGGTTGTAAGTGATAGTGCATAATTTTTGAAATTTTATGAACTAATTTAGCGTGAAATTATCTGGGTTCGTGCATTTTAATGATACTTCTTTATTATCTAGAAAACACAAGAATTCAGTTCATAGTTTTAAAGATATATGCAAATCAATTTCTGCATTGTACAAAAATGAAATTGTATGCCTTAAATGAGAAAGAAAGTGGAAAAAATCCATCATGTGTGGCAATTCCCCTCTCCCCCCCAAATTGAAGAATTAGCATGTCTTCATGCGATGCTAGAAAACAAAGAGAGGTGGTTGCTACAATCTGTTGAAATCTATGTTTAGTGTAAAACAACATGGAATAAGGGAGGTGTTGAGAATGAATAAGAATATCAAATAAGATTATTGATATGGTCATAAGAAATAAATGAAGGAAATCAACACTCCCCCAAACAGAATGATGAGACATGTCTAAGAAAATGGGAAGTGGTAGAGATGTGGAATGAATGATGATAAACAATGCTCAATGGATTTTCATGAAATTCTCCTCAAGTCATAATAAATTAGAAAATTATGCTATTTTACTTCAAGTGTTACCTCCAAAAAATGTGCAATGACATGTAGGGACTGGCCTTTGTTGAAGCTGATGTAGGCTGAGCGGTTACTGAAAGTGATACAAAAGATGGAAGCCATGTGCACGTTCGCGAGCCTTTGCTGTTGGTTGTAATAGTGTGATCGTGCTGCGAACAGAATTTTCCCCCATACTTGTTGTTCTCCTTTAAACAAATCACAATTCTGTATGCAATTTTCTTGAATCCACTGTTTTAGTTTTAAATGGCAACAGATAAGATGCATGCAAAAAAATTTCAAGCAGAAAAAATTCTGTAGAAATACAATATCAATATTGTGGCAAATCAGCAAAATTAAAGAGCAGTGTACTGCACAACAATTGTACAGCATGGAAAGGCATACATGCTTATGATACAATCAATGAAATTATATCATTTACTGAAATCCATGCATGTGATAAATCGTAAGCCGATATAGAAGCGTTTTGTAATGATTCAAGGATAAGGAAAATGGACAGCTTAAGATAAACATAAGTACAAATGTGATTATTACCCACTTAAACTAATGTGATCAATTTATGATGATTTTCATGTATAATAGGTTCAAAATCAAAGGTTAAGGATTCAACTTTCATCTGATATTTAAATAGAGATATAGGAAAAAGGGTTTAATATTACTATTGATGTGTATAAATGTGACTCCAATACCATCAGCAGAGCTCTGTTGCCCACAGGTGTCCATAACCTTGACAAAGTTTCTCTTTCACCCTTGGAACCATTGTCATTTACTTATGTTTAGGAAGTGCTTGTTAATTGTCATAACGGAGGCGATTGTGCTGGCTTGATGACCAGATCAATCACAATGCCATTCACTGGGAAGAAGTGAAAAGTGGGCAGGTTGGCTCATGATGAGACTTCTTGTTCCAAGGACTTCTTAATTTTTTCAATTGTCCATTGGACCATATCCCTGGTTTGGTGGCCATAATGGGAATGCCACTTCACTTGCTTCCTTATGAACATGGTAGGCCGGCTCTTGATGAGACCCCCTATCCTCCATCTGCCAAATTATAAAATTATTAATTAAATATGTAAATATTTTTCTTTTCATACAGCACTTTCCTATTTATTCATAAAATATGGCTCTGCACTCCTTAAGAGTAGGGATGGTGGAAGAAATCTAAACAGCTCAATAGAAAAGAATATGCCATTGTTCCTACTCCTTAAGTAAAAATCAAATAAAGTTATAAAATATGGGAAAGAACCAACATGATAAATATAATCGATCATATGAATTTAGTGGTAGTAAGACAACAAGATCATATTATTGATTATGTCCATTTTTCCTTTTTCTTATCATTACTAAACAATTTTTTTTTTTAAATGACAATTTCTTTTGATTTGTTGATTACAGTAAGCTTTAATTTGTATGATTGCATATCCTTCCATAAATTGTATGTTTGTCTTTTAAAAATTCATGAAAAATTCAAAAAAAGTTCTAGAAATGTTTTTTTTTAAACAAGAAAAATGCACTCAAAAAGTGTTGTTCCTTTGGAAAGGAACAGCAAAAACAATCTGCGAAAATGTTGTTCTTTTGGAAAGGAACAACAAGAAAAGTCGGTGTTGTTCCTTTTAAAGGGAACGACAAAACTGTCGTTCCTTTTGAAAGGAACAGCAAAAACGAGCGGTGTTGTTCCTTTTGAAATGAATAGCAAAAACATGCAACGAAAATGTTATTCTTTTTGAAAAGAAAACTAATCAGCAAAAATGTTGTTCCTTTTGGAAGGAACAACAAAAATAAACACATAAACACACTGCTTCTTAAGAGGAACGACTGCTATTCCTTAAGAGGAACAATAACTGTCCCTTAAGAGGAACAACAAACAAATGTAAACACGCAAAAAGGAAAAAAAATAGAGGAAAGAACAAAGCTAATATGCAATCCATTGCCAAGCAAATCCAATCAAATAGAAAGGAAAGTTTATGTACAGGTTTTAAGAAAAAAGTATTTTTTTATTTATTTTTTTCACAGAATTGGTGTTGCCGAAGAATTGCCTTCTGTAACTGAAACTTGCATGGTGGGGTCCTTATTGTTCAATTGCAAATGAAACTAAAACTACAATTTAGAGGAATCAACACTTGAAATACAAAAACATAAAAGAAATTGGAAAAGAAACAACACTTTATTAAGTTACAATAGCTGTGATGTTATTTCGTAAGGGAATATCAATCTATTAATGGAAAAAAAATGATCTTTTTGAAAAATGTTTTTGCAGTAGTAACATGAATCTTGAAATGGGAACCAATTATTCATTTCTTTTTGTTATAAATCTGTTAGGTAATGAACTGGATGAAATGCCCTTGTTTTATTAAAATTTCTTTCAAGAATCACTCGTCCATAAATTTACCTTCTTTGCTCTCCTGAGACCTGCAAAAAACGAATGTCTACCTGTAATAAAACATTAAATCATGGAGAAAGAGACGTGATCAGGCTCCCCTAATCTAAAAATTATGCAAAAAACTAACAAGTAGTTACTTTGTAGAACAAATCCACGGAAAAATAAAACAAATTATATTTTTTACCTGCGGGAGAGCGGTGGTCGACCATACTAACCAGCAGTGTTTTAATCATAAATTCTTTATTTTTCATCCGATTTGAGTGATTAAAAAGCCAAATAAGATCTAATTCAAAGTTTTATCTCCAATAGAAACATGTTTTAAAAATTCCATGTAATGGTATGTTAAACTTGCTTATAACAACCTGCATAATAGAGTCATTTTCAATTTTCCAACTCAGACCAACAGTTGGCATTTCAAGCATAAATTATTCATTTGATGGAATATTGAAGAAATTCGGATTGGAGATTAAATTAGATTCATTTATTTATCTCCCATAGAAACATGTTTTGAAGACAAAAAGAATTGATGGGTGAAATACGTTAAGGAACAACCGAGAAAACAAAGTTTCAAGAGTGCTGATTTATGATAGATAGTCAGTATTTTGGTCATAAATTCCTCATATGATATCGAAATTGAGTGATTCTAATTGCGTTATAAACTAGATTTGTATAGGAATCTCCCATAGAAACATGTTTTAAAAATATAGTCATTTAGGCCACCAAACACTGACTGTCCCAACTCTATTCTTGAGCTGCCTATTAGACACCCTGTCAATGTTTTGGTTCTAATGTTTTCGTTTCAAATCCAAATTCAGTGATTCCAATTGGGTTGGAAAGTAGACATCAAGGGATACATAGGATAGGAATATGTTTTAAAAATATTCAATTTTGGTCCCCCAAAACACAACTATCCCAACTGTGTTTGCAGAAATTTCATCAAGCCCGCAAGCCAAAAAAATGATATTCGAGCAATGTTTTTCATATTGATGATAAAAATGAATATAGGTTTTTGTAGAATTTTTATTTGAAATATAATTCATCTACATACACAAATAAATTAAAATATTTATCATCAATGTTGATTTCACAGCGTGTTGCAACAAAGAAACAACTATTTTTACCAAAAAAAAAAAAATGTGTTTGTTTTATTTCCTCTTTTCTTTATTTCTCCACTATCCTACTCTGAATTGGAAAATAAATATGATTACATATAAAAGTATTTCCAGTGGAGCCATTTCCTAAATAAGACTTCAATTATGTACATACCCAAATTTGAAAAATGTATGTTAATAATAAAAATTAGGGTATGAGAAGCCAACTTCCCTTGAAAAGATGGTGCCAAAAATTCTTGAAGTATGGAGTGATGTTGCAAACAAATGATGGAGTGAAACCAATCTTCAATATATTCTTTACTTCCTTGATTTCCCATAGCCATCATATCATGAAGTTCTAGAGCTTTGAAAATGGTTTGTTGGTGCAAACTAGAAGAAACCTGATTTTCTTTCGTAACTTCTACAATTTTTGGATTTGATTCATTCTGAGTCTCAGTGTAAGTTTTTTCCAATGGTACATGTGAGATAGAATGGGTGGGAAGGGTGGGTGAATTTTGCAGTTCAATATTGTAAGCATATTGTACTCGTTTATTATCGTGTGGGTGTGGAATGAGTTGAGCAGGAGATTGTGTAGGGAATGGAGCCTCTTGATGATGTAGTTGATTGTGTTGAGTGGATGATTTTGATCAGAAAACAAAGTGTTGTGGAAGAGCTGGAAGATGTGTTTGTGCTACAAGATGAGGGAGAGTAGTCATGCAATCATAAGGTGAACCATGCCAATCTTGTAGACAAGATTGGTAGTGGTTATATTGAGATTGGCATGGCTGCTCTAACATATGAATATTCCATGATGGATTATGCAAGTAAGGAAATGAAGAGGAAGTGTTTTGAATGATACCTGTTGACCTTGTTGCAGCTTCCCCATCTCTTTGATATGCCACTTCCAAATTAAATAAGGAAGAACAGCTATCTAGGGGATGCTCCTTTCGGTAATGAGGGAAAAACACTTCATCAAATTCTTGATTTCTTTGAACCTGCAAAACATTCAATTGTGAATTTAGAGAGATAATAAAATCATATTTAAAATTTTCAAATAAAACCTTGATTTCAGCTTTTATGTCTCTTGTTCTTGTAGTAAATTTGGAAGAGAAAGAAGAAACTTCTCTAGAATTCTTACCAGCCTTGGAAATTCCACTTGAATACCTTATGCACAATTCACAAAAATCATCATATGATAACTAAAAAACATCACCTTTTCCTATCAAATTTAAGAGTTCTAAAAATTCATCTTTGATTCCTTTAAGAATGAGTGCTTTCAAGATCTCTTTTTCCAAATGCTTATGCTTTGATTTTTGAAGGTTGTATCGAAATCGCTCTACATAGTCCTCCAAGCTTTCATCTTCCCCTTGTATCATACCAAAAATATCTTCACTGGATTTGCAATATTCTTGGTACTTCTTCAAGAATATGTTCTTCATGTCCTCCCATGTTTTTATTCAGTTCCCACCTAGGCTCATGAACCATTGGAGAGCTGCTCCTTTCAGAGTAAGAGTAAACACTTTCAATCTTTGGTCGTTAGTACAATAATCATATCCTATACAAAGTATTTCAAACTCAAATAAGAATGTATCTGGATTTTCATTTTTCAAACCATGAAAATTTGGTAGAGACAATGGGGGAATTATGTGCATTTGTGTCACTCCTAGATCTTTGATAGGGAATTAAAAAGTTACAATGTGAGCCATTTCTTACCATAATAGAAGATGTTCTTCGGGTGTTTCTTTAAGGATCCTCCTTCCAATGTTCCTATCAATTGGTTAGTGAAATGAGTGGTGCTTACATCACCACTTGAGTGGAATTACAAGATTTTTTCAAAAAAAGACTCTACCTCTAAAATTAAAAAAAAACGCAAGCATTCATTCCTACCTTAAACTTTCACTCAATTCTACTGTGAAGCGGGCTAGTGAACAAGTGTGTTTCTTTCTTGGTGCACAGGTTCTTACCTTTCGTCTTTAATACCCAATTCTTCCCAAGCAGAAAAAAATTAAATATGCATCACTCTTTCTAAATGGCATACACTCTTCCCCGGCAACGACGCCAAAATGTCGAGGCATAAAAGGTATCTTTTTAACACCTATTTATCTCACATTAATTATCAATCTGGGAGCGAATTTTTATTTCAAGAGTGTACTCAGTCTGAGGCGCCAATTTATCCAAGAGTAATGCCTTGCATTATGCAGTACAGTGTTCGAGATACAAGAGTAAATCGATGCTTGTAAAGAAATCTAATTACAGTAACATAAATGGAAATGCTCTGAAACCTTAATTAAACCAATCTGCAAAAGATCGATCAGGGATACAGTAGCAATAACTCCTTCCCTTAGAAATCGATGCAAGATAACCAATCTGGGAACTTGGAAGCAATAACCAGTGTCCTCTACAGTTGGTGATCTTAAAGCAATCGAAATGAAAGAAAACTCTTGTAAACTAATTAATATGAAACGAAAAGTAATGTAAATGGACAGCAAACCAAAATTAAAGGAATTGAACAACAAAACTCTATTAATCGGTAAATTCTATTGAACAGAAAACTGTATAGCGAAGCTTTGTATCTGCACTCTGAAATGAACAACAGTTAAATGAAACAGCAAATGGAATGGAACATCAAATTCCGAACAACGAAGCATAACAAGATAATTAATTCGAGGATTAAGATTCTTG
The DNA here is from genome assembly GCA_034641835.2 of Pinus albicaulis. Lineage (NCBI taxonomy): Eukaryota > Viridiplantae > Streptophyta > Pinopsida > Pinales > Pinaceae > Pinus > Pinus albicaulis. The sequence continues at coordinate 1,214,312,826 of CM076583.1, read as the reverse complement.
TTAAATGGGGAAGGAACGGCAACGCAATCCATTATAATGAAACAGTAAAGTAACATAGAACCAAGATCACTTCCATGAATTCAAGGATGTTCTAAGTAAGGCAATATGTTCTCTCAATTAACCCACGCTGTAAGAAATAAGATTCATATCATACAATAATGAAATAACTCATAAACAGAGCGTGTCATACATAAAGACAGTAAAATGATAAAAAACTTAATGAAATAAACTCACAGTAACATGCATGTAGCAAATCGATCACACGCTGCAGGAATTGGAAATATAACACAAAGGAGCAATTCACGCTGCCAGGGGTCGGGCCCTTAACCACCAGTAGGGACTGCTCAAGCTACTTCAGATGATGCGAATGGAAAAACTTCAATTAATCATTAAACTGGAGCAGCATTACAATGGAATCGTGCTTTCAATAACACAGCTTAAGTTTACAATTCACAAAAGCAACAACTATGATCTATCCTCTCTCTTTACAAACGTCCCCTTTTATAACCAAAGAGAGGAGAAATCAAATAGTAAATAGGATCTCTCATAACAAAATTGAATTGTTCCCAACCAATTGATCAAAAAGAAAATATATTTCCAACAATCTTTCAATAGGAGCAAGGCGAATTTGCCTTTGCAACTGAGATTTGGAGGACGTCCGCAGTTAAAACAAATTCTTCGAAAATCATGTTCAAAGAACCCTGTGTTTCTCTCAATACAGGCCTAATTTGGGCAAACCGTTCTTTGCTAAAGTTAATTGGGCCCATTTTGGACAAAATCCATGTTCCGTATTGTATAGATTCTTCTTCATTTGCTCAGAATCTCAACCGCAAAACTGTCACTTCTTATTCCAGCGAATTTCTGAGTTAGAATATTTCATGATGATTTGGAAATCAAATATTCAATCTGGCAAATATCTTGGAGGCTAAAATGGTAAGTGATATTACAAAATATATTAATAAACCATCATTGATAAAATTATACATAGTAATCATCAATTTATTAAAAATAAAGGAGAATAAATAATATTCATCCATAAGAGCATATATCATTATAAAATGGATTTATATGATAAATTATAATAAATGACATGATAAAGAAGAGTAAAATTATTGTGGCGTTAAAAAAGTGGTCAGATTCACGACCCAACAGGCTATAACCAATGAATTTATTAAATGAAAGAAAAATTATATCAAAATTACTCTTGACAACATGTCAATATTACTAATCGCATGTAAGGCCATGCTTTACAAACAATGAAAACTACACTCAAAAGCTCCAATTAAAATATGACACATAGCAACAAGCATTTGCAAACAACAAATACTAGTCTCAGAATCTAGAATTAAATTATGGCACATATCAACAAGCATTTGCATCAATAAGTCAGTTAAATACATTAAGAGATAAGTTGGGACTAGAGAATGCACCAGAAATCTATGAGAAATGTCTAAGACATTCAACTACTATGGCCTAGAGGGGTTACTACAGTGGGACTACATGGACTAAAGACGAAGAAAATGGGTGAAATGTTTAACAAGTTTACAAATTGTTTGAAAAAATATGCCTAAGGTATGTTTTGTTTTCTTATGGAATCTAATGACTACAGAATATGCGAAGAAATGGATATGTGAGGAAGTCCTCGGCATTTTGTCTCAAATGTTGGAGAGCAATATACAGTCAAACAATGTTCCATTTCCCACTATGCTCCAGGCATGCACTAGCCTTTTGTCACTACAAGAGGCCCAACAGACTCATTATTACATAGCCAAGAATGGGTTGTAAACAAAATTTTTCTATGGGGGTTAAGTTGGGGTTTGTAGAGAATGTGATCCAAGTGTTCGATAAAATGTATGTAAGAGACGTGGTTTCTTGGATTGCTATGTTCGCGAGGAATGTTCAGAATAGTCATGCCAAAGAGGCTTTGTTATTGTTTTGTGTAATGTAGTGCACATATCTGCAACCAAACTCAACTATCATTGGGAATGTGTCTGTAGCACGTGTCTAATTAAAGCGGCTATGAGTTGGATGCCCCTATAGGAATTGACTTATAGAAATTTATACAAAATGTGATAGCATAGATGATGCATGTCATGTCTAACAAAATTTATAGACAGGATGTTATTTCATGTGAAACTACGATCACAGGGTATGTGTAAAATGGTCATCCAAGAGAAGCATCGAATCTCTGCGAACAAATGCACAAATGCAACAGGTAAGTGTAAATTCGAAACAAGTCACTATCGTTATTTTTCTGTTAGCATGTGCTGATTTAGAAGCTCAACAAGAAGGCCAGTGGATCCATCACTACATAATGTTTCAAAATGGGAGCTGGACAAGGATTTTCTATGCCCTATCTGCATGCAGACGACGAAGGATGTGTTCCTCATGGCTTGTGACCACAACTTATGCTACATGTGAATCATGACACATCTCAATAACAAGAGAAATTTCCCCTGTTGTGGCCTCTACCTCACAAACAATTAGCTCTTCTCCAATTTTTTGTTAAATAAGATTTTGAAGAAGAAATTTGCATGTCAAATGGAAACCACTGCTTCACTAGTAAAACATATCCAATTGTCACTACAACAAGGAGCATAAGTCTGAGTAAAGGAGTTGGATTGCCTTTTGAATCTTTTTGAGAAGAAGTAGAAGATGGAACAAGAGGATTAATATGGAGATATTCCTGGAATTCTTGCAACGATTGAGGTAGCGGAAGCAGGAAATGTTGAATGAGGTACAAGTTGATCTCCATTATATCTAGGATCACGTATTAGCATTGGAGAAACAAAGACTGAAATTGTCTAGGGCTAAAGAACCATATTATAACGATATTCTAGGAAATTAAATATGCTTTTAGATGAGCCAAATGACACTACATTAGGTCATGCTGCAATTAATAATGGAAATTATGTTCGCATGGCTTTTGTATGTGGTGGCCAAGGTGATGCTATGCCAGGGAAATTTCAGCAGAAAAAGGTTGAAACATGCTCGGTTTTCATTAAATCCAGTTTTCATTATATCCAAATTTCCGTTGAATATAAAATCTCAAACTCAAACGTCATGTAAATGGACTAGCGTTCATTTTTAAGAAATTTAATAAAGAAATTGGCCATCTCACCTTAGAAATTTCTTCGGTACCTACCAGGGTTTGAATATCTCGAGAAATGGAAGAAGGATAACCCTGGAAATTTTCAGCAAAATGTGGTGTCTGGTATCACCCTGTCCTCAATCACTCTGATCTCTGCACCATTCACAACATGATGTAAAGCTTAAAACCCCACAAAAACCCTCTTCAAGAATCGCTGGGCTTGGATTTGGCCTGCAGTCTGCCTTGCTCTTTTTCAAATTCCTTTTACTTCCACGAGCACTGAAGAATTCTCACGTTTTGCATATGAGGATCAAACATCCACAAAATAGCGCTTAGCTTGGTATATGTAAATTTGATTTTAAATCATGAATAATTCCTACATTTTTCATATGAGGATCAAACATCCCCAAAATATAGTTGAGGTATATGTAAAGTTGATTTTAAATCAATTATCTCGATAATTTCCCTTTAAAAATGAAGGTCGGGTTTGGGTGGTTAATGTTGGGTAAAATTTATGGAAAAACATATAGGCAACTATATATGACTTAGTTGATGTTAGGTGCTATCTTCAATATTTGTTTTTTGGTGAACCATGGTGAATTAGTACATTTTATTTTAAATCAATTATTTGGATAATTTCCATTTAAAATGGAGGGTCGAGTTTGGTGGTTGATGTCGAGTACAATTTATGGAACAAGTTATAGGAAGATATGTATGATTTACATTGATGTTAGGGTGTTCTCTTCAATTTTTATTTTTATTTTTATTTTGATCATGGTGAATTAGTGATGGGTCGCCTATTCCTTTACTCTCATCACAATAGGCTTAACATGTCATTATAGGAATCAATCACATGGGGTGAGGGAATTAATATCCCACCTCAACCACCTAGTCTTCCTTTACTCGACATTGATGTTATGGTGCTTTCATATGAATGTTAGATTGTTTTTCCAAGTGCACTCATATTTTCGTTAATCGGATCTTCCTTTGTTCAAAATTTGTGTATGTTTTTGTAAATAATTTTGTTATAACATAAGGGATAACCCTTCCAGTTTTATTTTCATTGGGTTTTCAAAGCTTTTTCATCAACAAAACCTTTGTGAGTTTAAACTAAGTATGGCATCAATTATTTCTAGTAATTAGTCATATTTGTTTATCATCAGTATCCACAAGTTTTACACTACTCAAAGCCTAGAAAAGGGAGATTCAAACACTCCACCCATCGTCAGGGGCTAGAAAGTAAACATATGATACTTTATCTTGTTCATACTTTATCGATTTTCTTTTATGACATATTTCCATGCTTCCTTTTTGTAGGTTCATTTGAGGAATGAATTTTTGAATGATGATTGCTTAGTAAAGATTTACCTTCACATTTTTACTAGGCACATATCATGTTATTGGCCATAAAAAATTAGCATTTTCAAGGGAATGATTAATTCTCAATGGTTTTCCAATCACCTCAATTCTCTCTCTCATCACCCCTACGTTATTAAGAATAACGATTCAGTCGAGTGGCAACCTAATATTCATAGAAGCAACAACTATCAAAGAGGCTTTGAGACTATAAATCATGCCCATGAGATTCAACATATAATATATCATCTCAATATCCATGGCCCAGAGCTCTTAAACCAGGTCTCTGCATATTTTGGAAATATGAAACAAATTTTATCAACAATCAAGGCTAGAAAACGTTCCCAATCGCCACAATTTTATTTTTTCTTGATAACATACTTAAGCTATACAACTATGACCCAAAGTTTTCATAGTCAATCTCTACAAATTTGGAAATGTATAGTGAAGTTTATCTAAATAGTCAGGACTATAAAGTACTCCCCCTCACCCCAATTCTATTTGATTTTGTACATATTTCATCTAAACAGCCATGACCGAAAGATCTTAAACCCAAACTACGCAAATTGAAAAATACATTACAAATTTTATCTAAATAGCCAAGGCTAGGAAAATATCCCAATCACATGAGTTCTATTATATTCTCATAAAATATTTTATCTAAATGGCCATAGCCGAAAACTGTTAAAGCGAAACTTCAAAACTGAGAGATTCACTACAAATTCTACCTAAACAGTTGGTTCTAGAAAAAGTTCTCGATTTCCCCCTTTCCATCCAGTTTTCAAAAAATATTTCATCTAAACACCATGTCCAAAGCTCCTAAACCCAAATTCCATAAATTTAAAAATGCACACCAAATTCTATCTAAAAATACAAGGCTACAAAAATCTCCCAATCACCACAATTTTATTATGTTTTTGTACCATATTTGATCTAAACATCCATGAGAGAAAGAAGTTAAAGAAAAACTCTTCAAATTCAGATACCTAGTGCAAATTTTATTTTAAAAGACATGGCTAGAAAAATCTCCCAATCATCCCAATTTCTATTGTTTTCATAACATGTTGCATATGAGAAGCCATTCCCCAAAGTTGTTAAACTCGATCTCTACAAATTTAGAAATAGATATTACATTTTATCTAAACAGTAGATAGTCAAGGATTGAAAAACCTCCCTATCATCCCAATTTCCTTTTTTTTCATGAGTACAGGTTATAAGAAATGAATACCTTTCTCGCCAATGTAGCCTCCTTGTCTTCTGCCATTCTTGGTAGATCGTATAACACTACATAGATATTATATGTTGTGGTTGTTGAATCCCAATTCATTGTTAAAGACCAGCAAAGTAGCAGAGGCACCCACACCCATGACATCTCAGGTTGTAATCAAAAAAGGGTTTAAAATGTGCATAAATTCTTTCTAATATGTATCAATTCACTGGTTGGTGATAGTTATCCCAGAGTTCTTAAAAGACACTAAAATGTGTTGAAAAATTCCCATTTATTTTGGCTTAGCATCAAATTTTGAATTCTGGGCATGGTAGACATGTTGCAAGATGGCTTGTTTTATGTAGGAATCGCTCATGAACATAGGAGAATAAAAAAATTCTTCAACAGATTATCACCCACGCCTTCAGCTTCATCTTCCTCCGTGGAATATTGAATATGCAACCTTTTGAGTGCCTTATTGTGTTGGTATAGAAGAGTTTTGAAGTGATAGATTCCTTTTGTAAAATGAATTCACCACGATTGGAGGCACTGAGAATCCAATTTCTTGAGTTCAACTGACAAATTCCTTTTGTAAAATGAAATCACCGTGATTGGAGGCACTAGGAATCCAATTTCTTGAGTTCAACCAAGTGTATCCAATCAGAGTTGGAATATCCTGGACGCGCCCTTCCTCCTCATTCATTGGACAAAGCCTGCAATGCAAGGGAAATAGATGAGGGAAACGAAAATTTTTGATATTCGAAAAACAAAAATTCCATGAACTAGTTTTACTCAAAAGCTAAGGAAAAGGGGTTTTGAGAGAGATTATTGAACACAAACTCTAGAAGGATTGTTCAGGAAGGAAAATTTGTTTCCTACTAACTTTTTGATTATGGTATGGTGGTGTAAAACTTTGCATCAAGTAATGGGTTACAATGAGGTTGGAAAATATGAGAGTTTAAAGGACTAATTAGATATGAAGGTCACAAAAGCTATAAAGTTAGTTGAATAAGTTTTGAGGAAGTAGAGATAAATAATGAGTGGTGGTTGAACTTGATGTGAGCAAATGAAGAAGGCAATGAGGAGTTGCAAAAGTAGATTAACTAGGAAGAGAGTAGTGAAGTGAGGATGAGAGAGTTGGATAATTTCAATGGGAAAAGTCAGTTGGTGAGCGGATGGTTGTGAAACAAAGGGTTGATGATAAAATATAGCTCAATAAAGAGTGGTAGTCAACGCACCTCAATGAGGTCTAATGAACACACTGGAGTGAGGTTACAACATATATATGATTACAAAGTAGCGGGTTGGATGCAATGTAGGATGAAACTTCAAATGAAAAATAATCAAATGAACTAATGGGAAACCATATCCTAAGGCCAAAAGAGGATGAGAACCTAGTAGTGGGCATGGCACTAGACAATAGCAAAGTTGTCCTTATACCAACCCCGCCCCTTATGCTTCTTAAATACAAATAGGTAACACTACACTAGCATGTTAATAATGGTTCAAGTCCACCTCGTAGTCAGCTTACTTATGGAGGAGAAATAACAATTAGAGGAAGTAGTCTTAACAATAGTGCAAGTTTGAATATTAAGAGTAGAAAACTTGGGAGTTTTAGTTATTTAGAGCAAAACAACAAGAGTTTCATGAATTTTATTACCTATAATGCTTTGAATTATAACCTAGGAGCATGTAAGAGAAATAATAATAGACTGATGTAATATTTAAAAAAATTAGTCATATGTAAATGCTTTGGAAAAAAAACATAATGATCCACATACGTTGATATAAAAAAAAACCGTAAAAATGTCACTTTTAAATAAAACCTCTATAAAGGCCACTTTTCGGCCCTAATACTAATCAAAATATTTAAGCTTAATGTAAAGTAGTGTGTCGGCATATTGTGGTGTTATGGAGATGTGAATAGTAGTTATATTTGTTCACACATCAAACTGCCTTTCGATGAGCCATGTTCTACTACGCATTTCCCATAATGCCTTGTGTCCCTATGATTGGGGGGGGGGGGTATACTCCAAGTTATAAGGTTTTGTTTGCTACTGTGTTGGCAAGATTATCAAGTTACTTTCTTCTAGATGTGTAACTGATCGAATACTGCATTTATGTAAACGAGAAGTATTTCATCTTCATTTCGATGCCTTGAGAATTTTGAGTATATATTTGAAGGTGGTCCTCGACGAGCTATCACATATTTGAAAAATGTTGCTTTCCTGTGTGGATCACCCAGTTCCAACACTGATCTCATTAGCATTTTCAGGATAGTATGAAAGAAGGTGTTCCAGTCACTATTTTAGGAATGCCGAATTAGCCAAGTGAATTTGGCATGTGAGGATACCTCACACATTATAGTTGAAGCCAGTCGATACTTGCATCGATGGCATTGAATTCATGGCCAAGACTACGGATCAATCGTTGAATCAGAACCTCAAGTAACAACTTGGAGGTGTGACCTCTAGCCAGTTGTGACCAGTTGTTGAGTCATAGCCTTAAGAAGAAGGGTTTGGTGTGACCAACCCGACCTAGTCCCCAATGCAACCTCCACTAGTCGTACTGCAGAATCACATATGAATGCCCCAAAAAATGTGACCAATGCAGCTAGTGTGACTCTCCCTTTGTTATAACATTGTGTGGAGGCCATCAATATTGATTACATCAATGAGAGTGAAGTGCTCACTATTGCAAGTGGCATACACCATATCAAGAGAAATAATCCACATATGCCTTTTGTCTATGGTTTTTGGAAACTTAGTGAGGCTCTAAGAAGGATTGTTGAAGGAGTTGCTATGATCAAGGCCAAAGGAGAAGTTGGTACGTGGAATGTATTGAAGAATTAGGACATAAAGGTTCTGCTTTGGGTAATATATGTGAGCCGCAGAGCTTGGATGATGATACATCTCTACCTTTGTTAAACAAATTGTTGCTCCATCTGAGCTTGGGAGGAAAACCCAAACTATTGTAAAGGTTGCATGTTGTAAGTTTTGCAACAAGAGACATTCCTACACATGCTAATGTTTCCTTGGTGGTGTGCTTTGAAGAGTGTTAGGGAGTGTTAGGGAATCACAAGGGATAACTAGGTGAAAATGCATGGAAATTAACAAATAAGAGCGTGTTCCAAGGAGTGTCAAAGAATTCCAGGTCTCTCAAGGAAAAAGTGTGTTAGGATAAGGTCATAATAGGACTTATAGGAGGGAATCCTATGGTTACAATAAGGGGTAGGTCAAAGAAATTTCATATAAAGGGAGACTTTGGGTTGGGCACAACATTGTTTTTCCAGTTACTTGGTTGGGTTCCCAAGTCGCAAAAAAATTAAGGCTGTCTATGTGGGCATGAAAACTAGGGAGTGCTAAGGTGTGCCAAAGTATGCTAGGGAATACTAACACATTCTAGAAAATTCCAAGGCATGTTAGGCATTCCAAGACAAGGCAAATATTAAGGCATGCCAAGATATGCCAGGTGCTAAGGTGTGGTGCGAACGCATGCTACGGAGTGTTAGGTCCAAGTGCTAGAGAAACACAAGGGAGAAATAGTTTTATAGGCATGGAAATGAAGTGTTAACTAGTTCCAGGTGTGCTAAGGAGGGAGTGACTAGGTATGTTATGTAGTTTCAAGGCATGCTAGAGTCTTAGGGAAGCAATATACTAAGAAGTGTCAAGTGCTAGGTTGTGCCAATGTGTGCTAAGGAGTGTTAGGAAGTGATAAGGAAACACAAGGGAGAACTATGTTAAAATGCATGGAAATGAATGAATAAGAGTGTGTGACAGGGAGTTCCAACGAGTTCCAAGTGTGCTAAGGAGAGAGTGGAAAGGTGTTTCAGGAAGCACTAAGTCATTCTAGAGTGCCAGGGTGGCATGCGACCAAGATGTGTCAGGTGCTAGGGTGTGCCAACATGTGCTAGGAAGTGTTAGGTAGTGCCAAGGCATGTCAAGGAATGAAAAGTGTGTTAACACATAACAGACAATGTCAATGCATGTTGAGGATTGTTAGGGAGTTCCAGGGGAACACAATGGATAATTAGGTCAAAATTATTGGTAATGAATGAATAAGAGTGTGTGCCAAGGAGTGTCAGTGAATTCAAGGTGTCCCAAGGATGAAGCATTTTAGGAGAAGTTCAGAATAATAATTGCAAGAGGGTAGTCTATGGTTGTGATAAGGTGTGGAAAGATTAATTTCAGATAAAGGGAGACTTTGGGTCAGCCACAACATTGTTTTGATAATGACTTGGTTGGGTTCCCAAGTTGCAAAAAAAGTAAGGTTATCTATGAGGGTGTGACAACTAGGGAGTGCCAAGGTGTTCCAGGGAATGTAAGGTTCCCAAGTAAGGCTAGTTGTGAGGGCATGAGTGCCAAGTCATGCTTGGGAATGCTAATATGTGAATTATATGGAGAAAGCATGTCAAACATGCTAAAGTGTTCCCTGTGTTAAGGCATGCCAATATGTGTAAGGGTGTGACAATGCGTGTGAGGGACATTCAAGGAAACAAACGGAGAAGCAAGTTGAACTACAAAGAGATGAGCACATAAGAGGGTTCATAAGTCATAATTTTACCCTTTTCGTGGGGGGCATTCTAGGCACACCAACACTAGGTGCGAATAGGTGCTAAGTGCCAAGTGTTAATGCATTCTACTTGCCAAATATTCGTCTATTTCTTCTCATCTACATTCCAATAATTGATCTCAAATATATTTAATATTAAACCATGTCGAAGCATACCAAGTCATCTCATGAATGCATGTGAGACATGCTTAATACTTTCCAAGTGCTAGCATGTGGCAAGTGCCAATGTGTTTCAGGGATTTTTATGCATGTTATGAAGTGGCAAGGCATGTTGAAAATTTCTAAGTAGAGAGTGCCAATGCATGTTGAGGAGTGTTAAGGAGTACTAGGACAACACAAGGGAGCACTAGGTAAAAATACATGGCAGTGAATGAATATGAGGTTTTGTCATGGAGTGGCAATGAGTGATAGTTTTCATGTCAAGGAGGGAGTGAGAAGGTATTAATATAAGAATTCACACACCTTATTGACCACTCAATTCCTACCATTCTCACACCATAACAAAAAACCATAAAAATTTCATTCTTAAAATCTATTATGTAGTTTCCTAATGTCATTCAAGTAGAATCTCTCAATTACTTATGTCAGTAATGGTGAGATCATTTTTTTATTCTCTTAAAGGAACTCTTTCTAAACATGTACCCCATCAAACATAAATCATCGAGTCAAAAATAATGGAAATGAATGAATAAGAGGGTGTGTTGGGGGTGTTAGTGAGTGTCAGGCGTGGCAAGGGGGGAGTGACAAGGCATACTACGAAATGCTATGGAATTTCAAGAAGTGTCAGGGTGTGCTAATATGTGTCAAATAGTGCCAAGGCATGCCAGGCATGTCAGGACATGCCATGTGTTAAGGAGGGAGTGTTAGAAAGTTCTAGGTGTGCTAAGGAGGGAGTGACAAGGTATGTTAGGCAATTCCAAGGGATGATAGAGTGCTAGGAAAGCATGCCAAGTTGTGCCAAGTTCCAGGGTGTGCCAATATGCGCCAAGGAGTGTTATGGAGTGCTAGAGAAACACAAGGTAGCACTATGTCATAATGCATGGAAATGAATGAATAATAGTGTGTGACAAGGAGTTTCAACGAGTTCCATGTGTGATAAGGAGGAGTGACAAGGCATGCTTGGTAGTGATAAGGAATGATTGAGTGCTAGGGGGGGATGCAGCCAGGATGTTCCAACGTGTGCAAGGAAGTGTTAACTAGGAGTGCCAGGGAACACTACGTCAAAATGCATGGAAATGAAAAAATAAGAGTTTGTGATTGGAAGTGTCAGTGACTTCCAAGTGTGCTAAGGAGGGATTGACAATGTATGCTAGGTAGTGTTAAGGCATTCTATAGGCCAGGGCAACATTGCAAGATGTCCTAGGTGTTAGGGTGTACCAACACGTGCCAAGGAGTGTTAAGGAATGATATGGAAACACAAGGGAGCACTAGGTAAAAATGCATGAAAATGAATGAATACGAGTTTGTGATTGGTATTTTCAATGAGATCTAGGTGTGCTAAGGAGAGACTAAAAAGGTATTCTAGGTAGTGCCAATGAATGCTAGAGTGATAGGGTGGCATGCCAAGATGTGCTAGGTGTTAGGGTGTGTCAATGCATGCTAGGGAGTGCCAGGTAAACACAAGGAAGCACTATATCAAAATGCATGGAAATGAAAGAATAAGAGTGTGTGATATGGAGTTTCATTGAGTTCTAGGTGTGTTGAGGAGGGAGTGACAAGGTTATATGCTAGGCAATTCCAAGGTATGTTAAAATACCAAGGTGTGTTAGGAAGTGCTAATGTGTGTTAGGGAGTGTAAAATAATGTCACGGAATTTAGGGGATGCTAACACATTCCACACAATTCGAAGGCATTTTGAAGACATGTCAGGTGTCATGGCATGTCAAGATGTAAACTATGTTTCTTAGTTTTTTTACAACCACAGTTGTATGTGATGAGCCTTGTTTTGTTAACTTGTTATGTGGGATCAATTGAGATTGGACATGAGTAGTATAATATGAGTTACATGTAGTTCTTAGGTGAAGAAGGCACATGTTGAATGTCCATGACACATGAGAATTTTGGTTTGGTCTTAGAATCTTTGATGAAAACACACTCAAGTGCCACAACACATCAAATTTTCATAATGAAATATACACACATTAGGGAATCAATTAGTGCACATGAAAATTTTTAACTTTTTCAAACCTTTCTTCATTAAATTACAAACTCTAATAAAATAGGCTAGAGCTCTCGTACCAGGGATGATGACCCTTTACAAGCACACTGATACAAGGAATACAACTAGGGCTTGGTGTTAGTCCTTTGAGAACCAATTTACCTTGAACAAGACAACAATTGACCCAATTTTTGATGGTCGACACACATAGCCCTTTCAATCCACATGTCTTGAACACATCTGGCAGGTCCTCTTTCCTCCCATTATGAAACTCCTCAATCTGCCTCTATCAATGAACCAAACTCATTTATGTTACTGAACTCAGTTAAAAAAAAAAATCCCTCTATCTACCTCTTTCTTCCTTTAAGGTTTGCAACACTTAAAGTTTTCGAAGATTTGTTGTGAACAACTCTTTGGTCTGCACACTTTTGCCATAGTGTTGCTCCAAGATGACAACTCTAGGGATATGGAGGTTTCCCTTCTTCTCAATGACACAATAATCTACAATACAATGAACTAGGGCTAGTTTGATATCCCACTTGAATGCTACTTTAGTCCTTCAAATTCTGAACGTCCTTAGGCCTAACACACCTACCTTCTACCAGTCTTGTTTTCCTTCACAAGTACAGGACTTAGAGCTCTTCTTTGACAGTCACCTAACAACCCTCCAATTATACTTAGATTTCCATCAATTTTCCCAACCACAGTAAATTTTTTTATTGATATAGTTCCCACAATGCTACCCTCATCTAGGGCTCTTCAAATATGCCACCTAATAGTGATTTGAGTCCTCTCAAAATCACTATTCTTTTGTACCATTTTTTTGTTGTCCAATCTATGAACAAATATGAACTAATCATCTTATCATCCTTCTAATAATTTGTAGATGAGTGAACTAGGGTCACAAATTATCCATTAACAGTCCATTGACTAATTGTTTATAGGCTGCTTTAGATCCCTGTCCAAAACTCTATGGACAGTCCAACAAAATCAATTCCTCTTCATGTGAATCCATTCCTCATATGGCACATTTATTCTGCTCCATCTTCTACTCAGGTTCCACCTTCGTTTGGATTTTGTATCTCCATGCATACTTCTACAAACCATTTTCCAAATTTTTGGTATATATTACAGAGATAAACCTGTCTCTAAGGGTCACAACCCCTCTTCTTATATGCAGAGTTGTCACAGTATTAATGACATACCTTATGGATTGAACATGCTAGGAAACCTCCCTAAATAGGGAATTATACTTATATTCTAATTGCTTTAGAACAAACCATATCCACCCATAGCAAAAAATAAAACCCTTTCCTCCATAATAGACTCAGCCTAGCTCATATGGATCCATAGATTTTGGTCATTTCTTTGACTAAATATTGACTTGAACTTTAGATCTCTACGACCCTCAAACTATAGTTACTTCAGTCAATATCACACCTGTGACTACTTCTGTTTTCTCCTTAGATTCTGGTGTAGACCCTCCTTCATTTGGTATTTATCACAGACCTCACAACCTAGTAACCAGAACAAGGTAGCGTCTTGTCCCTCTCTTCTATTTCAAAATTTGATGTAGAATTCACACAGAAACACCACTGAAATCACATGCCCAAATTCTCATGAGTCACCTCTCAAGATTTATCTGCCCTAAGAGAACTAGCAATATGCCATCCTACTTCCTATCTTGAACCCATTAAGGTCTGTGAGATTCTTTTAAACCCTCACATGATGATATTACTCTTGGTGGATGATCATGGCCTCCCTTTAGCAACGCTTACTCAGACCTCTAACTAGACCTACTTTAGGACTACATCTCTCCTAGCCTCCTTGATAAAATGAGCTCCTTCTCACTTGATGTTCTTGCATTCATACTAAGGCCTCATTAAACAGCTTTTCCTAGCTAGGACTCTTAAGAACGCTTTAGAACTTATGAACTTTATCTACTTAGACCTTAGGAAATATTATTTTTCTATTAATTTTCTTTTATATTTTAAACCTCATCTCGGGTCCAAAGCGCCTTCACTAGGGTCATTTTCCCAAAAAACATTTTGTGGCTAAAATCACAAAAACCCATCTCACTAGGCTTCTGGAGTACCTCTGAAGCTACACAATTTAACAACATAGTCTAGTTGTAGTAATCGTAACTTGGTCAAGCTCATATAGTCAAGCGAGGACTTGGTCAGGTCCACAAGTTAAAAATTAAGTAAGGGAAGTTGTGAGGGCATGATAACTAGGATGGGTTAGGGAATGCCAAGGAATTAAAAGGTGTGTTAACACATGCTGGACAATGTCAATGCATGTTGAGGAGTGTTAAGGTGTGTCTAGGTATCACAAGGAAGAACTAGGTCAAAATGCATGGAAATGAACAAATAAGAGTGTGTTCCAGGGAGTTTCAGTGAATTAAAGTGTGCCAAGGATGAAGTGTATTAGAAAAAGTTCATAATAGGATTTGTAAGAGGCTAGCCTACAATTTCGATAAGGGGCTTGACAAAGAAATTTTAAACAAAGGGATACTTTGTGTTGGGAAAAACACTATTTTTCATTTATATATTATTTTTATATGAAATGTGGCACACTTTGGCCGAATGCTCATGTTTTAAACTATTTTAGACATTTCCATATTGTACATTGTTATGTATAAGTTTTGGGGAACTTGACTTGTGCTGACCTATATATTGTGTGTCTTGTGGTTCTTACAAACTCTCAGTTAATTCTCTACTACTTATATGAACTAGATATACATGTGAAATATTGCCTATGTAAGCTATGTTTCTTAGTTGTTTTATGGTCATGGTTAGATGTGATCCTTGTCGTGGTAAGTTCTAAAGTGGGAAAAGTATAGCTTGGACATGACTAGACTAAGATGAGATATAGGAAGTTATTAGGTGAACAAGGCACAATATACTTGTTGTAGGTGCAATTGATTAAGTTGTTATGGATGAAGAAAACCAATGTCACATGAAATGGAATAGCTAAGGACTTGATTGGGTTCCCAAGTCATGAAAAAATGTAAGGATATTTGTGAGGGCATGAGTGCCAAGGCATGCTAGGGAATCCTAACATGTGCCAGATAGTTCGAAGGCATGTGAAATATGCTAGGAAGTGTCAAGTGCTAAGGCATGCCAATATCTACAATGGTGTGACAACACATGCTAGGGACTATGAAGGAAACGAAAAGGAGAAAAAATTTAAAATACAAGGAAATGAACACATCATAGGGTTAATAAGTCATCAATTTACATTTTCCAAGAGGGGCATGCCATGCACACCAATACTAGGTGGAAATGAGTGTCAAGTGCCAAGTGTTAGTGCATTCTAAGTACCAAATCATCCTCTGTTACTTCTCTTCTACTTTCCAATAACCTATTTCAAATAACTTTAATATTAAACCATGCCAAAGCATACTGAGGCATCTTAATGAACTATATACATGATAATGATCATGGCCTCTTTATAACTACATGTCTCTTCACCCCCTTAATCAAATTATCTCTTTCTCACTTGATGTTATTTCCTTCATCCTAAGGACTCCTTAAATATTTTTTCCTAGACCTTTTAGGAACCCTCTAGAACTTAAGGGCTTTATCCACTTAGACCTTAGGAAATATTAATTTTCCTTTTTAATTTTCTTTTAGATTTTAAACCCCGTCTTGGGTCCAAAATCCCTTTTCTTTGCTTCTATTCCCACAAAGACTTTTGTGACCAAACTCACACAAAGCCATCTCATTAGGCTTGTTGAGTACCTCCCAAGCTACACAAAAATAGTCTAGTTGTAGTAACTATAACTTGGTAAAGATCTTGTAGTCAAGAGAGGGCTTGGTTGGGTTCCCAAGTTGAAAATTAAGTAAGGGTAGCTGTGAGGCCATGAAAAGGAATGAAAAGGAATTCTAACACATGTCGTAAAATGTCAATGCATGTTGAACTAGAGTGTTAGGGAGTGTTGGGGCATATCAAGGGATAACTAGGTAAAAATGCATGGCAAGGAACAAATTAGAGTGTGTGCAAGGGAGTGTTAGTGAATTCAAATGTGCTAAGGACGAAGTGTGTTAGGAGAATTTTAGAATAGGATTTACAGGAGGAAAGCCTATGGTTGTTATAAGGGGCTCTATATAGCATTTTTAGACAAAGGGATATCACTTTGTGCTAGGAACAACATTGTTTTTCCTTTAGTTTTTTTTTTTTTATATGAGATGTGGCACACTTTGGCTACATGATCATGTTTTAAACTATTCTAGATAATTGCATATTGTAAATTGTTTTGTATAAGTTTTGGGGCACTCAACTTGTGTCAACTTTTATCTTGTGTGCCTTGTGAATCTTGTGGTTCTTGCATACTCTTAGTTAATGTTCTATTTTTTATATGAACTGAACATACATGTGAAATATTGTCCATGTAAGCTATGTTGCTTAGTTGTTTTATGGCCATGGCTAGACCATGTGATCCTTGTATTGGTAAATAGTTAAGTGGGACAAGTTGAGATTGGACATGAGTGGCATAAGATGAGTTATAGGCAGTTGTTAGGTGAACAAGGCGCAATCTACTTGTAGTAGGTGTAATTGGGCAAGTTGTTGCGGTTGAAGTAGGCCAATGTTTTCACATGAAGTGCAATAGCCAAGGACTTGATTGGGTTCCCAAGTCGTGAAAAAATGTAAAGGCTAGATATTAGGACATGAGTGCGAAGGCATGTTAGGGAATGCTAAGATGTGTCAGATACTTCGAAGGCATGTGAAACATGATAAGATGTGCCAAGGGATAAGGCATGCATTAAGGGAATTTTGAGGTCTAAAATGGACCTTCTAAGGAAATAATAAAATAATAGTGGAAATAATAAAATAATATTTGATTACGTCATTAAATTTTAGAGGGAAAAAAGAAAAAAACTACTTTTCAACTTGTATTTTCAACTTATCTCCCAAATTTTTTACTCAAATTTCAAGCGGGGGTACTCGTTGGATGAAAAATTTAATTCCTCATCCAATGAGTACCCATATTGCATATTTTTTATGGACCCTGCTGCATGAAAAACGTGATGGCAATCATGATTTTTCATGTATTTCTCATTTTTCATATAGCAGAGTCCACCCAAAGTATGCAACATGGTTACTCCTTGGATGAGGAATTAAATTTTGCATCCAACGAGTGTTCCCGCTTGAAATTTGAGTAAAAACCTTGGAGATAAGTTGAAAATACGAGTTGAACAAGTAGTTTTATTATTTTATTATTTTTTAATCTTTTTACCCTTTTCCTTAAAAAATGGCGAATCATCCCCCATGGTTGACATCATCATATTGAATTCTATTTGTTCTTATAAAGTTTATTTGGTTGTACATTTTTCTTAGGAGGCCCATTTTAGACCTCAAAATTCCCCTAATGCCAAGATGTGCAAGGGTGTGTCAATGTGTGCCAGGGACTGTCAAGGCAACAAAAGGGAGAAACAAGTTAAAATACAAGGAAATGAACACATAAGAGGGTTAATTATTCATCAATTTACCTTTTCTAAGAGGGGCATTCTAGGCACACCAACATTAGGCGCCAAGAGGTGTCAAGTGCAGAGTCTTAGTGAATTTTAAGTGCCTGTAAGTCTTCCTTTGTTGCTTTTCATCTACTTTCCAAAAATTGATCTCAAATAAATTTAATATTAAACCATGCCAAATCATACCAAGGCATCTCAACGTGTTCCATACATGATAAGACTTTCCAAGCACCAATATGTGTCAGGGACTGTTATGCATGCTATGAAGTGGAATGGCATGTTGAAGAGCACTAAGGTGTCCTAGAGAGTGCTAATGCATGTTTAGGAGTGTTAAGGAGTAATAGGAAAAAACATTAAGGTAGCACTACGTCAAAATTCATGGAATTTAATGATTATGAGGAACATGTGCCAGGGACTAGTGTTAATGAGTGCTAGTTTTCATGCCAAGGAAGGAGTGACGAGGTATGTTAAGCATTGGTAAGGCATGTAAATAAGTGCCAAAGTGTGCTAGGGAGTTCCAGTGTGTGCTAGTTATATGTTCCAAATAGTGCCAAGATATGCTGATACATCCCAGGTGCTAAGGATGTACAGGGTGCCAGGGTGTGTCAATATGTGTCAAGAAGTGTCAAGGCAACAAAAGGAAGAACCAAGCTAAAATGTAAGGAAATGAACACATAAGAGGGTTAATAAGTCATAACTTTATCTTTTTCAAAAGGGGCTTGCTAGTCACACTAATAATAGGTCCCAATACATGCCATGTGGCATTGTGTCCAAGTGCTATTGTATTTCAATGCATTCAACCAAGGTGTTCCCGGGCAGGCTAGCGACTACATGCATGCCAACACATGCTAGGAGAGTTCCGTGTTGTGCTAGCGCATGCCACCATGTGCTTGGGCATCAGTTTCATGACAAGATTTTCTAGGCACAAAGATGTTCCAAGACATGTGAGGTCTTAAGAAATGTTAGTGTGTGACAAATCATTAAATTAAGGTGTGCCCGGATTGTCGAGGAGTGTTAGGTCTTTCTCATTAATAGAATTGTCAGAGCTTTATTATGTATTAAATAATATATTTCCTACACACACTAGTGAAACTCTATCTAAAGGGAATTTTATGGATGATAAACTAAGTAGATATGTGATCAGGAGATTAAGTCTCTTGTAGAAAAATGCTCAAAAATGAAGTTGCTCAGAATTGGTCCAAACTAGAACGAATGGAAAGAGCTCGGAAAAACGATCATGTA